>OMLM01003700.1:41577-126820 GCA_900302695.1 Helostoma temminkii
AATAATAATAGTAATTGATACTTTATTAATCCCGTGGGGAAATTCTTTGTGGACATACTGCCCCTTGGAGGCGCCAAGGGGTACAGTGTCAGACGTGAGCAGGAATCTGGTATACCGGTAATGTAACTCACAACCTTGGGGTTTGTAAACACCTGCCTTACCAACTGTGCCACCCCCTGCCCTACCAACTGTGCCATATCTCGTTTTTAAGCAGGGGGGCGTCCCCCTCCCCTCCTGCTTGGTGATGTACCTCTGATTCCACATGGGTTCACGCAAAGCATGTGTCCATCTCCAAATGGTCAAACTGGTACAAAATGCCAGTAACACCAAAACCACACTGTATGGCTGTAGTATTGACCCTACCCGTTGATTTAGACAGATCCTTTAGTCAACCCTAGACCTTCTGCTGTGAAGCTAACCCAAAACAAAACAACTGCTTTGAAATAGTAACACTTGTGCCTTCAAACCTTGAATTAGACCTAGGTTTAGGGAACAGTCAGAATCATCCACAAAAAAACAAACAAATCCATTGTTTCTTCAGATGGAGAGGAGCAGCATGCATTATACATTACTGCTACTGTTTTCTGCTGTTTGTATAGTAAGACCGCTCTCACAGACACTGGAGCGCTCAGCAGAGACTGTGGTGGACTGTGATTGGCCAGAGCCTTCCGCGATTCACCCCCCTCTTTAATGTCGGAAAGGGGGAAAATTTAGATTGGACCAACCCATTTGACCCATATAAATAAAATGTCTAAAAGGTGGATTTTTCATAATAGGGGTCCTATAAGATATTTTCTGTGTAGAAGTGGATCACTAATGCACATAAATGTTTTGCACACTGCATGTAATGTGTTATCTTTGAACTACTCTCACCTTATGTTAACCTCTTACCAACTTCAACTCTTGGTATTTTTATGTTGTGTCTGTGAATTTTCTTCACATACTGTTATCAGCTAATATATAAAACATTTTAGTTCTTGGATATTTCAGAGAGGCTGCTGTAGTATCCAGTTATGCAAAAATCTAAAATGATGTACTGTATGGCAAGCATCAGATCTCGTTTCACATATACATTAGTACGATACAGACAAATGCATAGCAGTGTCTCCTGCGACTTACAACAGTTTGTTCTTGAACAAACATTTTTCCCATAAGACGCACTGAGCTTGTTCAATTATCCTGAAATCTACCTATAACAACAGTTGAAGCCTGTAAAAGGTAAATCCTAAAATATCAGTCATCCCTGTGAAAGGTGCTGGTTACTCTTTAAATTCTAGTATGTGTTGGAGTGAAAGACTGGCATGTGTTTACTACTGCCGAATCATCGTCATGTGGTTACTGTAGCCAGCGTCTGTGCCTAAAGTAGTAACTTTGTGAGCTTCGGGGTATTGCTGTATCCGCTGAGCTGCAGATGCAGCTGACCAGTGTAACAAGAATTTGTCTCCACTCAAAAATCTGTTAAAACATCCGTCTCAAATAACAGGAAGGGAGTGCACTGAAAAATAAAGCTGTTTGTGGCAGCCTTGTTCGTGCCCACTTTAGAACTAAGGGCAATGTGTAATTTTTGCACAGGGACATTATGGGCAACTCTGTACGATAATTTGAACCACATTATAATGATTTATCTTCAAGGTGACAATGACAAGTATCTGGACCACCAAGAAGAATTTATTTCTGTTTCCAGTTGAATGACTTGCAGGATGTTTGTAATGTGCAGTTTAGCATCAGATGTTGCATGTCATCTCAGTGTTACAGCAATCCAGCTGTACCGATGAGCCTCTCCATACTGAAGGCATACTGCAGTGTTGACCTAATTCCATACTACACTGTGAGTAAATAGTGCACATGCATACATATATGAACTAAATCCGTTTAATTTTAGAGTTTTATGTTGATTTATAATATTGGAGAATATTGATTAAATTACTGGCAGCGCCAAAAAATTTTAAATTAATTGTTGACAATAAAATAATTGTGGAGCTTCTCAGATAGAGAAAACCATGTACACACCCAAAAAGATGGGGAAATGCAGCAAGAACTGAAATCTGTGGTTTCTTAAATCACTTGAACATTTATTTATCTGACAAAAGTACAAAGGAATATTTGTAAATCAAATCAAATTTAGAGTTTGATGCTTGCAACACAGTCGTATTTTGGGTCAAGGGTAAAATGAGAATGAAAGGTTTTTAAAATATTGTAGTAACACTGTTCTGGATGACCCCAGAAATTAGCAGTTTTTTTGGTAACAGGTGAGGGTGTCAAGATTATAAAAAGAGCATCCATCAAAAGCTGCAAGCAAAAATGGGTTGTGGCTTAGCACCTTGTGCCAAACAAGAAGAGTGGGAAAGTGTTCTCACTTGTGCTGCTTCATGTGGAAATGTCAGCTGAATTTTTGAATTTGAATTCTTTGCAAAATTTTTCTCTGGGCTCAGATGAACTGAGAGGAAGTGGAAATGTGTTCTGTGGTCAGACAAGTCCATGCTTCAGCTTGTTTTGGGGAGCAACAGATGTTGAGTTATCCATGCTAAAGACAGAAAAGACCACAGAGCTGATGTTAGCAGGCAGCAGCTGCTTAGTAATATTGAAGAAAACATTAGTTTTAATGAATTGTACCATTTGAGAAAGCAAAAAAAATCTTTCAAAAACAAATTGTTGATTTAAAATATTGCGATTGATGCAATTTTTAACATCAAATTCATAAAATGTGCTATTGCCCTGAAGCATTAATAACAAGAAACGGTGGAAGATTATACTGAAGTTTTTTTAATAAAGCCACTATTCTGTGGTAATTTGTGAAATGTACAAAAAATGTTTTACAGCTTGACATTAATGTTCTTTATTATTTAATTAGTTTACAAAGAAAAAATCATGTCAAGTCTGGTAATCCTGAAGAAATCACTCATAATTAGATCTTTTGGTAATAATATAAAATAAACTGACTGGTCGTTGTCTTGCTGTCTCAAGTAATTTTGTATGTAAAATTGTACCTGCTTCATTTCCCATATCAGAGCCATGTGCACTTTTTGAGTGCACACATCGGATGGTCAGCTAAAGGAAGACAAGAAGATTTTCACTAAATTTGGCAAAAACTGTATTGAGTTATAATTAAGGACTACACCTTTAACATCCACATCCAAGTTTGAACCTTTCATATGGATTGCAAATCCAACATACCATAGAGTTTTCTGATAGCTTGTGTAGCTGTAATGTACCAGCAACCAAGTCAGACTTGCACACTAAAATAAAAGGCTCAGTTATTTAACAGGACAGGAAGTGCAACAGAAGGGATTAAAGTTCCCACAAACTTAATGACACCATAATCCCAGGTTTTCGTTTTTTTTAGACTAGCTTTTGCAAACTCACCAGTACAAGCAACTCCATAGCACTGCTTTCACATATATTTTAGGCTAAACTTGTATTCTTCTTCCCACTGGTAATTTAAAAGCCAATGGAATGTGGAAAATGATTGGAGGAGTGGAGAGGAGGGAAAAGATATGCCTTGCATGGTCACTTTGGTGTCTGAAATCCGTAGCTGAGATGGCGTTTGACTGATTTGTGTTTTGACCACATGTGCCAGACCCGCCTGCTATTCTCAACCCGTAATTCCTCCCTGAATTCAGGCATGCGACTTAATTTACTGTAGGAGCAGTCTCTCTCTTTTTTTTTCCTTTTGCAGGGACCAAAAAGGTTACCCGTTTTCTGTTACTGGGCTTTGCACTAGGCGCTCTAAGTGATGCCACCTGTCAATCTGACAGCTTATTCTCCCTATGGGGAGGACCTTTATCAGCTGGAGTTGCACGGACTAGGAAAATGTCTGCCACCTGCCAAAGTTTTTAGGCCTTTAATTCGCTGACTCTTCAAGTAACTCTTTCAAGGTGAGTTAAACTGCACAGCAGATAGCAGTGCAAATCTTGCAAAAGAAACCTTCTGGTTTCTTTCCTAGTGAGCTCTACAGTATAATAGGCATAGACAACATGTCTTCCAAATACAACCAGAATTTCCAGGTCCAGATCCAAATATGACTCCACTTTTCTGTCAAACTACATGTTCACCTGTGCTCTACAATATGTTGTTGGGTTGCATTATTTGTGAGTATCATGGAAATTCTCCAAACAAAGCAGCCAACCTGAACTGACACAGTTGGAGGAAAACAGAAATCTCCACTGTGAACCAAACTCAGGAGGTTTTAATAGATTTTCTAAAACACCAATTGCGAAAAGCAGGATAGCATTTTCTGATTCTGGGTGCCCTGTAATTTGAAGTGTGTGGGTTCAAGCCACTTATTTTGTGGTGATGGCTTTACTGGTGGGTTCTGCAAAAAGACAGAGGCCGTCGCAGCAGAGGGTTGCGTTAGCTGCCTTGCCTTTCTTACTGATTGACCGAGCCACTTCCCCTTTGGTATTTGGCCAGTTGTTCAGTCCTCATGGCTAACCTCACTGGGCGTAGCTGTCTTTTATTGGGTGTTTAGAAAGCCCAATAGGAGGACACCTGCTTTTAGATTTATTTATTCCGTATCTTGCACAAACACTCATACAGTCTGTTTATGGATGCAGATGGAGCACACATGAAGTAAACAGTGCTCAAATCTGCCTAGATGACAGCAAAACATTTCCATATTCTAGCATCCTTAATTACCATGCAGCTGTGGAAATGTCATCTTCTTTGCCAAACATACCATATATGAAGCATTATTACCTAATTGCCTCTAAGCACTACTTGGTATTCTGCACTTTGCATACTTCCTAGAATTTCCCAAATTGGAGAAATTCTTGTGGTCTTCAGAGACATAAAGTGACAAACTCACAACAAGAATTAAAAAAAGAGTAATTTATATGTGCAAAACCACATACTGAAATAGGACACGTCATTACAGCCCAGGTGTCTAGGAAGAAGAGAAACATCACAAGGCTGATGGAAATTTAACGATACATTTCATTATTGTTGTACTACTGTCGATCATTAACAAACTTAAACAGAATCAATCAGCTAAACCACAGAAGAAAAATAACATAACAAAAAGAGAAACTCCTGTAACATAACTTACTGTGTTGTGTTGAAGCTTTTGCGTGGCCAGCCTTTGTGCAGGGCTTTAAGAGAATACAGATATAACATCGAACCACAGCGCAGAGCGAGAACTTCTTTTGAACAGTTCACTTTTGCATTTTTGTATCTGGTGCCAAGACATCTGTCTCGTGACACACCCTATAATTATAAACGGGAAAGAAATGTCTTTTGATTATTTCCATCTTTATTGCATGCACACACAATCAGGCCTGTTTTAACAGTTACAACAACTGTACAACTTGAATGAGTTATCTTGGTGGTGTGATGGCACTGTGAATTCTAGATGGTGACGGTGATGACAAGCTTTAAAATACTGTTTTTGCATTGTAAACATTTGGATATTTGAAGTCATAGTGGTCACTCAATCTGTGAGGCAACTCTAAAAAAGGTTCATCTCTTTCCAGGATGGAAACAATCAAAGCCCTTGTATTTATTTATGTTTGTAGATATAGACCAGTTTTAAAATTAAACTTGCTTTTGGGCTTTTTAGTGGATGGAAAAGCAGCAGCATTTTCCAAGAGTGTAGGGAAGTCTGGGAAGGGTGGCTGCAGTCTATCAACGGTTCATGTGCAAGGTTGTGATGAGAGGGTATGTTAAAGGGTGCTCCAACAGATTATAGTGACTCACAGTACTGTACAAACAGCTCACAGCCCTGTCTTGGTATCCTGTTCACAAGGAGTGAGTGTATCTAATAGGTGTCTTATAGGTTTGTGTATATGTAGTATTTGTGGGACTAAATGTTGCTCCAAAAAGCTGAAAAACGTAGCTTTGAGTGTTAAACACTGAACAGTAATAAAAATGTTTTGCATTGGCATATACATTTTTTATTTTTACATTATAATATACAATATGTCCACGAGAAATAGCAAGAAATTGCAGTGTAGAAATGCTGCTACATGCAGCTGTAAATGTCTCAAACACAATGTTATTATTGTGTTTGTATTAATATAAGTATTAGCAGATACATTATATTATTAGCAGATTTTGAAGACTCTGGATACTTTTATTTATAGATCCACCATTTATGCGGGCTCAGAAGTATTTGGACAAACATAAAGTAACATGGTCAGCGTTAGTATTTTTGCAGTAAGACTGTTATTGTAGATTGCATAATTGAAATAATCCACATGGGGTATAAAGTTTTCTAACTTGCCTACCAAATACTGTACAGTAGTTAAAACAATACGCAGTCACTAGCCTAGCCATCCTGCCCAGTCTTATTTGCTGCTGCTTGTTGCTGTTTTGTGGCTTCTAGTTGTTTTCTCTTCCACTCACCCCAACCGGTCGATGCAGATGGCCGTCCACCCTGAGCCTGGTTCTGTGGTTTCTGTTAAAGGGAGTTTTTTCTCTCCACTGTCTCCTAGTGCTGCTCAGTTTTGTCAGTTTTTCTATATAAATCGATATACTTGTAATTAGGGCTCCACAATTAATCAAATCGCAATTGCAAAAAAATGATGTCAGTGAATGTTCTCTGCTGTGATGCTGTCTGTGTGGGTATGGGAGCAGCAGCCACAATGAAATGACCAAAACTTTATCCTTGTTGTTTGTCCCTGTAAACAGGGACAAATTCTTTAACTACTGGTTTAACTATTTTACTTGAAAATAAGCCAATTTTATTAAAGTCTCATCTTTTATTATCACAATCACAATATTATATTTTACAACCCTTCTTGTATTGTTAAATGTTAAATGTTGAATTCGGGTGTCGTATTGTTAAGTGTATGTGTATATATTTTGAACTGCCGTCTGTGTAAAATGTTTCCCTACCGGTTGTGTGATTCGCCATATAGTCAGTCTTGATAGTCACACAATATTTGTTAGACCAGATAAAAATAATAAGAACACTGTAATCTCAAGTGCATTTGACTGAAGCACCATTTTGATTTAGCTTCTTTCAGAATGTAACATATCATCAAACAGTCTCATATTTTAAATCTAAATTATTTGTGTTTGATTCAAATTATGAGAAGTATATTCTATGGTTGTGGTTTCATAACAGAAGGAAGTAATGTTAAATCTTTCTGCAGTCTATCTTTTTTTACCTACTCCATTTTATTTGTGCTGTATCAATATTACTTTATGACCACTATTATTAAAATATTTGTCCATACATTGTGTGAGAACATCAGTATGTCATGAACATGTAAATGCCAAGAGCAGAGCAGAGCAGTTAGCACAGGCTTTTATAGGTTAGTGACTTGGATGACCTGGTTTGTTGTTTCGTTAAGTGGGCTCTGACTCTGGAGCACATATCCTGCAGGACGTGTAATTCGGGTAGATACCCAGTTGCAACACACTTCAGCACATATGGTTTCTACCGTGGCATCTATTACACCAGCCAACTGTGTGAAGTCACTTCCAAGTCAAATAAGCAAAGACCCCCTCCTTATCCCACTCTCGAGCCCCTTCCCAAACCCCCTGAAAAACAGTCACACACAAACTCATACACGTCTCAAGGAACATCCAGAAAGGGGACAAGGGTAAAGCCTGCCAGAAAAAGGGCTCCCACCTAAAAAACATTCTTGTAGTATGGGCCATGTTTTGCTTACCCCAACAAATTTACACAGTTGTTAGTGATGGCCTGGGATTCCTCCTAAAGCACAGCCCACCAATAATAAACAGAATGGCAGCTGACACCACAAGACACCTGCATAGCTCCCTGACACTGCAGGATTGTTCCCAGGCATTGGGGGGTTGGTGTGAGCAGAGGTGGCCTGAAGCATAAGGAGAGGAGGGGGACATGAGGGCCAGCAGACAGGTTGGAAGTGACGATGTGTTTGTGTGTTGAGTATGTTAAGGGGAGTGGTCACATGTGACAATAGAAAAAACTGCAAGAGTCAAAAAAGTTTTGTGCAGTTCAGTTTATTTAGTTATAAACTCAAACCAGCCTTTTGTACGGTGTATATATAAATGTATTTGTTTTTTCTTCTGAAGTTTTTTTAAGGAGGCAATATTGGCATTTTTAATACTAGAGATGATTTTTATCTGCAGGGCACTGTAAGAACATCAACACATTTAAATAAATGGTAAACTATAAACATTTTTAGAGCATTAGCTATGTAAAAATGACCAACATTCACTGGTAAAACCAATGAAGATTTACCACTTCTCTCGTCATCATTTGGAACTGAAAATAATTCAGCTTTCAAACTGGCAAGCAGAGTTTGGTATCGCTAGACCCAAAATAGCACAGTATTGCACTTTATTCAGTATCTTATTTTTTTAGAAATGTATTTTAAAAATATCCACAAATTCCTAAATGTTAAGTATTGTCTAACTTCGAGAAGCTGCACAAGACTCTAAGATAGAGTCAGAAACCACTGTATAAAAGATAATAAGTTACATATCTGAGCAGACATTTCATCCAGCTTGTTATATTTGACATTTTACCTTTTTACTTAACATGTATTGAGCCTTAATACCCAGGCCTGATGGCTGTTTAGCTTTAGTTAGCCATTCTGTGCTCACCACACAAACAAACACAAATAGTTACACATACACTTCTCGTGCCACAGGATGTCAGGTGGTCCAGCCATTGTGTCCCCACCTGTAGGACATTGTCAAAGCACAAAGGAGGGGCACAGTACGTGTCAGGCTGCTGTCAACTTCTGTTTGGATTGAATTTGTAAATCCTCCCTTTCAGCTGTGCGACTTTGAAAGCTTAGCCAAAGGGTTGTGGAATAATTCACATCTGTTTCATTTGCTGTCAAGTGATAAGGGATCCCACCACAGTTTTTACAGACCTCAATAATTACATTTGTCAACACCGTTCAATTTTCATTGTTTCTATCTGAGCACATCAACATGTTCATAGTGGATTTTTTCAGGGTGTGGTATTTACAGCAATTTAAGATGCTTTGTAGTGTTTAAGTGCATGGATCATGGATTTAAAGGAAACTCCCTGTCTACAGTACAGTTCTCTACCTGTTTATCTAACCTTTGTCTAAAGGTTACTGGGGTTTTGCTTCCAGTCAGCTGGAATTTCAACTGAGTACACATTTTTTTGTAGTGAAGTGTATCAAAAAGGAGTGAAGTGAATACTGAGCCAGAATCTCTGCCTGGGACTTGTGCAGTGCTCAGACTGATGTTTGCCATAAAGTGGGGCCTCTCGCTCGCTGCCCTGTGAGGTCACAGCACCTGTTCTTGGTAATTGCTGGCAGGTGACGTAAACCCTCCACTTGTTTCCATAGTGTAAGGTGGAGGTCCCCAGTTACCTCCAACACTGAGTCTAAAAACATCATGGGTCTTGTTTGCAGCAAATAATTGAGTCTGACGTGATCATTCTTCTTCCCCATTTTGCTAAGGAGTAACTATACTATGGCTGAAGGTTAGTTAGTAAAACACAAAGCAACCATAGGTGCTTATTTGGTCGGTTCTGTTTTTCATGACAAAATGCATGTCTTTTAAGAACTAGATGACCAGATCAGTTCATCTTGTTCTCATACCCCTTTTGCTGTTTCCTGGTCACTGGACCATCGTCATCATGAGTACAATAATAAACACGTGGTTAGTGTTATAGACCCCTTTATAGCCAATGTCAAGATTACGTTACAGTGTTAGCTGGAGGCAGAAGAAAGGAAAACTAGGCGAATGCGTTCACTTCAGCCTACATCATGTAGTGAAAATATCATCTGAGAGGAAAAACTCCAACAGAACCAGGTTGAGGGTGGGCGGCCATCTGTCTCAAACAGTTGGGGTAATTTGAAAGGGAGAGAGAAAAGAACAGGCCACAAAAGAACTACAACAACATCAACTCCACATGGTGAACATACAGCTTAAGGCCCGGGATACCTGTAGAAAGATACAGAGATGAGGAAGAACCACTACTATGGGAGAGAGAAGACACATGCAAAACCTAAACATTTCACACAAACACAGGAGCAGATTCCAGGTTCTCCCTGTCCCATTTTTATTTTGGTTGACATCTGTTACATACAGTAGCGTTATATGCACCAAAATTTTACATCCAGATATAATTTCATCTCCAGATAAACATTTTTTCAACTCACCTCTGTTTTTTGGTGTAAATAATGAAAAATATTGCCATAAAGAGTGTAACACAGTAAAATAAAGAGGGTATTATAAGAATAAACATGTTTTCATCGTCACAAGAAGCACATCATATCGCACGACCCTACTACTACATATTGCTGTAAGCACAATCCAGACTTTGAGCAAATGCAGTCTTAGAAAACTGGCTTAGTTGCACAGAACCAGATGTTTAGATGCTGCATCTTGTGCACCCAGTTGGCACTTGGCAGCGTGTTTTTATTTGAAACTGCTGAAGCCATTGTTTTATCTTGATATATTGTAATTGGCTCACATTTAGGAAAAAATACATCTGTAAAAACTGAAGACAGCTCAGGACCAAAGACTGCAGAAATCATCTTTTACACAATTACTTGACTGATTTATCCACCGAAGATCAGTTTAATTGTTATCAGCACTACCCAAATGTTACCCTCCTCTTTTAATGATGTCTTTTAAGGCTGGCTGCAGGAGCCAGTAGATGGGGTATCTGGCCCAGGCCTCCGGCCAGCTGTGAACCTGATAGCATCTGTTTTAAACATTTAAAAGCCAAAGGGAAAGGAGCCCTCTTTTCTTCTGAGCTTTGAGTTATCTCACGCCTTTTAGTAAAGGGATCTACAAATGACTCAACAGTCATACAAAAGTGATATCACTAAGGTATTCCATTTTCTTACTTTTACTGTAGGCCATCAAGTGGGATTCAATCATGCTCAGAGTAAACAAGACACATAAAGAGTCCTCCTTTCACAAGATAAAGCAGAAAAGCAGTGTTTTATCCTTGTGAAGGCAGTCAAAACAACCTCTTCACACCTGAGTGTGTCCTCTGTTTGGGGTTACTCCTACCCATTGTCACCATGTGTAATCTAAACCATCAAATCAACATGAAAAGATCATTTCATGTCCTGCTGTCACCTGAGGGCCTTTGGACAACTTGTCTTTCATTTGCTATGTCTGTATCTGGTGACAAACCCATTTGTCATCCTTTTTTTTCCAGGTAGTGTCTGGTTTTAGCTCACTTCAGTCTTGGTTTGTGTTGAGCAGCCAGGAAACGTACAAGTTTTTAGATCTTTAAGTTTATGTTCTTTGTTTGGTTTTGTTTCTTACCTATTGTGTTCTAATCAGAAAAGTGTACTTGGACTATAGTGAACCCAACTTTTTCTGAAAAAAAAAGAATCATACAGACTGTATGTACTTCTTTATTGTTGTGGCACATTGTTGAACATACACTTAGGTCACCACACATACATAATGTAGTATGTTTGGGCCTTGATACAATATACTCTCAAGTCTTTAGGGGCCAAGAGTCAGGAAAGGTCAAAAACCCAAGGTAGGCAAGTCCAGGAAAAGTGAGATGTATTACAGCTGTTTCCAACTGTAGCTGTCTGGTAATTTGCTGGGAGTTGAATGATATACCTGTTTGGTCTGTTTGGGTCCAGCACATTTTCGATCAGGTCTTCTTATCCTCAGGTCTTTGTGCCCATTTTGGATAGGACCCATTTTGGATGCCCATCTGGTTCATGAAGTTTTTATATGTGTGTGTATTCATTTCAGATGGCGTCCAAAGATCTTAAATGTCAAGACGCCAGTTTGTCATTTGGATTTAATTTTGCATCTATGTGAATATCAGTCTCCTGCTGTCACAGCTGCTTTGAAACTGTGAGTTTGTGGGAAATCATGATCATTTAAAGAAATCAAAACATTCAATTTAACTTCTGTGCAAAACATAACCATACTTCAGGCAAGTAAAGGTAAGTGAATTCACAATCTCCACAGACTTGTAATTCAGTTTATTGTATAATGGTAGGGACAACACTGTAAACTGGATATTGCACAATATCCAATTTACTTGAATTGAAGTTTTGTTACACTAGAAGTGACTTGAATTTTAAATTGTTTTATTTATTTAGCTGTTGAATCGCTAAATGAAGATCACAGCACATTCTTTTAACTTGAATGAAACTCTTGCTTTAATTATATTGTAGACAGACTTTTTTATTAGTCTCTAAAAGACTGTTAACCAGTTTTGTTTTTGCTGGAGGAATAATGCCCTGCAGTGCATGCTTTGTCATATTTGTTTATTTAAAGAGAAGACGATTGAATATTGAAAGATAAATGATTGATGAATTGAAAATTTTATTTTTAGTAAAAATTGACAAATAAAAGAGCTTAAATAATCTATAGATTAATCGATTAATCAAAAAAAAAATCTATGGGTTAATCGACAACAAAATAATCGAGGTGCAGCCGTAATGTTATCACACTGTGTTAAGACGAGACAGCCTAATAAAAAGGTTTAAGCGTCACAGCATAGTGTTGGGCACAGCTATGTTGTAGTGCTAGAAATAAGGGAAGTTGTATTTCATTTTGGTTAAAACAATAATACAAATATCCTAAAATTAGATAAATCCATTTTTGTCATTTTACACTAACTCAGGATTCTACATTTCTTGTCATTTCAAGCTACGTTCTCTTTCCAGACGTAGGTGTGTTGGAACGGAACTAAGATTCTAGTTACTGTAAGTTGAAGGCTTGAGCTTGGGTCCCACGCACTTAACTTGAGCAGGATATTCTGTAGACGTCCCACCTCAGCGAGCTCAGGCCATTGCAGGATGATATAAGTTGGCATTGTTTCTGATTTGAGCCTAATTCAAAGTATAACATCAGGTTTTGTATCTCAAAGTGGGAGGATTTCTAACACACCCCCTCTATCTGTAAACTTTTAACTAATGCCATTGGCCTTCTTGGCTTTTACTCAGGAGAGGTTAGATGGCTGTGATTATTTACACAGAGGGTTTCCTTCTTTTTCTCTCTTTTTACAGTCAGTCATTTTCATAAGGGATCATAATACTCTTGGACAGGAAGTATCTGGCTATATAGACTACGCCCACAGACTCAAGACCCAAGATTTTGAACCATATTTCAGCGGAAAGAAGAGACTCATGCCAAGACGCTCGGATTTATGGTAAGTCTACTTCCACTGTAACATGTCCATGTTGGTTGGGGAGGCCTTGACTCGAGTGGGTTTTGACAAGATTTTAAGGGTAAGGAAATCTTATTATCCAAGATTAAAGATGCAGGTTGACGTCTGAGACCAATATAGACTTGGAAGGAGCTGTGAAAAAGGCCAGTATATAGTAGTTTGTATAGTATAGCACTGGCCTCAGTATAGATTGGAATAAATATACATGTCTAAAATAAAACTGAGTACAGCTGCAAAAGTGCTGAACCTGTCTGGACAAGACAGACATGGTTGGAGGTGAGATTTAGACTTAAACTATGAAACTTTGATCTGCTTATGATATGCAGTAAATATGTCATCACAGATAAATGTAATAGATTTTGTGGCCAAGTGGAGTCCTCATGATTAGATCTCGAAATATTGCCTTCATCAATTTCTGATGTAGCGGTGCTACAGTTCTGTGAAAAGTATTTTCCCTCTTCCTTTTTGCATTTTTGTCGCACATAAATGATTCAGATAATCTAGAAATAAACAGTAAATACAAAACGCAGTTTTTACATTTTTTTCATTTATTAAGGTAAAGAAGCTGCAGATCTGAATTTGCTGATAAATGATTGTTAGATTTATGTTTTGTGTTTTTTGAGTCAAACTTGCACTGGTTCGAGCTTTTTACATATGAAGACTTCAATTTTTTATGTTCATTTTAAGTGACTATTTTGGGCTTAGGACTGTTAAACAAACAAAACAATATGAACTGATTACCTTGGCCCAAAAGTGATAGGTTAATTGTTTTTACATGCTTTAGCCGTAAATTCTGGTGTTTACATGTATCAATGTTGTCAACATCAATGTTGCTAGGAAGCAGATAATGAGATGGAGTCAGATAATCTGTTGTGGCTACACCAAAACAAGAATCAATGTTGTTAACTTTCATTCTAAAAAATGTATTTAAGAATGTGACTGCATACACAAAATTTCATACAAGATAAACACAGATCTGCTTTTAAATTTTAAAACAAGATTGCCAAACAGTTTCAAGCATCAGTGCCAGTCACACAGTTCCAGAACAAGCCACAAGTGAACTGCTGACCTTGCAGGTGTAAGCTAAAATTCAGTTTGTATACCTCAGTGGGCCAGGTAACATCTTTATAATTTGTTGTCAGTGAGGTGAGTACATAGAGAGCTGTCAGCAAATTACCAGAGCCAAACCCATTCCCACATTCCACATATTCATGCATAGTAACATATTACCAACATTTCAGATACGTGCAAGAAATCCCAGGATGTCAAACACAACTAGGAGAAGGTGAGAATGAGTACGTAAGTCATGGCTCTGCTCATAGTTCAGCTAAACAACATGCATCATGTATAAACTCTATGACACTGGAATGATAAAACATATCATCTGCAGACAGATTTGAAAGGAGAATTATGCTTTTCTTTTCTTTATTATTTTCATAGTTCTCACAGATTATGTAAAACAATCTTATATTAACAGGGCAGCATCATAAGATGTGCTAAATAACCTAAGACAATAGTTTGAAATTTAAATTTGTTTGTTTGTTTAATCTTCTGATTGATCTACAATTGGTTCATTTTGATTGGTTTAATAATCCTTGGATTAAATTATCAGAAAATAATAACTGTAACTACTCTCAGAAAAACAAATGCATTTATTTTTTCTTTAAACATGAAATGAACGAAAGAACCATTTAAAAGTTGATACGATTCATCACAAAAGTTATTCAGCATGGTAGGCGTAAATAGGGAAGGTCATGTTTACTTTGTTCTGCCACTGTGGGGCAGGTTTTAAAATGCAAATGACCTACACTTTGTACTGTTCCTGAATGTAGCAAAATGTGGCAACAGGATGTGCTAATACAACTAATCAGAAATGCACTCATACTATTTATCTTCGAACGGTTCCTTACAGCGCAACAATAATGGGAATCATCATAATGTTTAGTTTTATAGGCCTATAGTACATGCACATAAATAAACTACTTACAACTTAGCAATGAGCTCTAAAGCAGTGTTGTCACAATGCTACTAACTAACTAATGTTAGTGGTTAGCATCTGCTATGGGGAATCTTCCACTGAGTTCTAGTCTGACATACAACAGGAAAAACATGGCAACTGCTCTCAGGCTCTGTTACCAACCAACAATGAGAAAAACCCAATGTAACAAATACTCAGTCTGCTGTCTTATCAATTAAAGGTCATTTTATTAGGTCTCTATTCAAAGAATCACAAAGTTTTGATCATATTTTTTGGGCTTTTGGGAAAAAGACACATTTTCAGGATGTGAGTGCGAGCTGTACTAATTTGGGAGGAATGTAAACATTGTGATGCATTGACGTGCTGCGGGTAAATTACCATCACCACAGTCCTATTTTGTTTTACTTTCTCTTTCTGCTTCTGTGGGTTTCCTCTAGGTAACCTGATTAATTGTTAGTAGGTGTGAGAGACAGGCAACATGTCCAGGGTGTGTCCTGCTTTTCCTCAGTTTCATATGTATGTATATATTCAGAGTGCTGTTGTGTGCTGCAGCAGTTGAAAGACAACAAGGATGGGCAGTTTATTTTTTTTCTGGTTTTCTCTTTCTTTGAGAAGTGTCATTTATGCAAAGCTGCTGTTGTTTTATTTGTCCATTTCTCACCACATGTACAGACACACAGCCCTGCTTGTGGCCCTGCACTCAGCCTTCTCTCTAGCAAGTGGAAGCCCTAACAAGCTGTAGGTGTAAGACATTGGGCAAACACGCCTAGAGGTATAGCCTACTCCCTAATGAGGCCTGTCCTCCTTCCATCTGACTTTACCTTCCCCTTCTCTTTCTCTTTTTCATTCACTAAAACTCTCAGATTTGCACATATCTCTGTATTGATTTTTAACTTTTCTAACTTCATGTTTGTTCTTTTGCGACCTCTCCCCTTCTCTCTACTCCCGTGTCATCCTTTACTCCTTCCTCCCCCCCCTTTTCATCTCTGTCGGGAACAATAACACCCAGTGTGGTTGCTGCTAAGAGGGAGCAGATGCTGGAGCTGCTGCCCACTCAGTGCACTAAACCTCCCACCGCAGGACTCTGAATCCTGTCCCTCCTCCTCTTCCACAGCCACAAAAAACCCAACACTGCGACACCAGCGCCAACTCTGGCCTCCACCTCCCACCTCCAGCAAGGAAGGGTGGATAGGTTCACATACACAGTCTGCTATGTCTTTAGGGGGAAAAATGCAGTAGTAGGGTTTCCAGGAGCAAATTTTGTGAATTTAAGAAAGAAATGAAATGGTTGGATGAGTTTGGACAAAATGCTGATTACACAGAATATAAAACATGTTTCTGCCACTGCAGTGTAGTGCGGAAAACGTGTAAAAGGTTGTTTCTTTTTAAATTTTCAAAACTTGTAATAGCATACGCAAGTGATTTTTCAACTTTTTAAACTCTGAAATCTTTGTTTCATTATTTCCAACTTGAAATGCATTGTTTTTTTTCAAGTTGGTTTCGGGACCCTTTTTTTTTTTACATTTTGTTTTTTTTCCATCTTTCTTATCAGTAATGACAACTTATCAGATGTTAAAACATTTGTTTTTTGTACATTTTTTTTCATGTACAGTCCTGTCACTTAGGCTTGATTTATTTTAGCAGGCACACTGGATGAGTGGGTCATATAAACGTCATTTGTAAAGTTGTAAGACACTGACCTCCTGGGAAATCTGGCTAAAGTTAATCAAGTTAAAAGTTGATCAGTCGTTTTCTGTGTTGCATCTCTAGAAAGTTTACATCTAAGAACCTTTTAATGCCACAGAACAGTAAAAACAGTAGTGATGCTAAGAGAGTAACACGGATCATTTTTCTGATCAGATCAAATGTGTGACCATGTTCGGTGTATTGATATTCTTATATAGCTTTCTCTGTCACCGTCAACTGCTTTCACACTACTTTTCACTTTACTTCTTTGTATGTTTTAGTGCAACTCTTTGTGAAGATGTTTTAAATTATTAGGCTTACTTTAAAAAGCAACAGTGGGAGTAAAACTATGTCACAAAATGCACTCAGATAATTAGTTTTTTCAAATGAGCAAGTCAAACTCAAATCCTTGCAGCTTTACCTTTACCTTCTGTATGTAGCTGCCTCTGAGAGACAGTTTCATCAGAAACATGTGAAACTGGTTTGTTTTAGTTCCAGTGACTTCAGGGCACTTGAAGGAACTCTGACAGTGATACCACACTTGTACAGAACACTTTTTAAAATCTATAAAATGACTTCAAATCATAGCATTTTTGTGTCCAATACTTCTTACTGTGAGCTTCCGATGTAGACGCACACACACATAAAGGCACGTACTAAAGTCCTGACCTTCATCTAATTATCCCACAGATCTGCAGCTCTGTGCACCCAGCTTCCTGCCACTCCAGATGTGCCTACAGCATCTCTGATGTCTATTTAATGTTCCTCGGCAAAGTGACCATCTGTTTTATGCGCTCTGGTTGTTCCCCTCCTGCCTCTCTGTCTTTCCTCTAGTCAGTCCTTGTGTTTAGTAGAAGTCTTAAGAGCCCGGGCCCATCTCACATATGTGATACTTCTAATTGATTCTTTTCAACTTTTAATTGTTGTGCAAGTCTTAATTCAAAGTTCACCATGCAGACATCTTTTTTCTGTACAGAACATGAATACATTATGTTATTATTCAGTCGATCTTTCCCATTCAAAGACTTATTAAATGCGGGATCACATAAAGCTCCCCTGTGCGCTTGCTCTGTCCTGCGTGCACTTGGCAACAGACTGAAAATACTGAACTGGAAGGATCCGCTCAGCTGAAACATAGCGCATGCCTCTTCCGAAGCCAAAACCATATTGCCTCCACGCTTGGTCTCTGCAATGCACCTGTGTGTCTGGCTTCATTTTCCGCTGTGAAAATATTTGCACTGCTGTCCTATTTTATTAACTTCTAATACAAAAGAGAAACTGTTCCAGCTCCAAAGGTGATTTGGTCGCTCGGCCTGAAGCATTGTGTTCGAGCTTTAATGGGGGTCAGCGGGATATTTTATCACAGTGGAGTTTGCCAGCTTGATAAATATTTGCTGTTACACATTCCATGTCACATTGTTTATCTTCACACATGGTGTGCACATACTTTGTAGCTGGATGCTGCAATCATTGGAGATGTCATTGGAGACCTCATTCCATGTTCGATAGGCTGATATTTGATATTTTATATTAAGATTTAACATCTGAAATGGTGGGTGGGATTTGTCTATAAAATGAAGCAAACCCCACATGTGGCCACACATTTTCACTGTCAGCATGCTCTTATACCAGGCTACCAGATTGTTTTAAATACAGTCTGTTGTCTTTTTTCTTACAAACAGGAATTACCCTTAATCTCGCTCAGTTAAGACACTATTAGCCTCTCAAGCTCCAGTCAAGGGAATATGGAATAACACCAATTGTGTCACTGCATCATGCAATGATTCTGGCACATGTGTGAATGTCTGTCTCTGATGTTGGGATTTTTTCTTAGATTCATTGTGAAAATTGTGTGATTCATTTGAAAGATACTGTCTCATTTTTGCTTAGTGGGACTGTTGTCCTGTCGTTTCATATGAGTATCAGCTGAACTTTCATACAGCGGGTTTCACACTCTTTAGAGAATAAAACACTCAACAATATAAGTACTTTAATATTATATTAATACAATTTTAAAAACAATATCAGTAGCTTAATGACTAGCTCCAGCTCTGTCCTGTTGTAAATTAAAAAATAATCAATATATGAAAGTATAGAAATAAATGTGGAGGAATAAACAATAAAATCCCTGGTTATGTACCCATTTTCTCAACACAGCATCAACATAAGAACAACGTGACCTCAAAAACACTCATGTGACCGTTACCGCCCATTAGGAACGGAAAACCAGAACAATTTAAATCCTATAAAGTATATGTGGGTGATTAGATATAGATTTGTAAAGGACAGAGCCCACCTCTGAGTTGATGAATCTGACTCATGACAGTCCCCACATGTACTTAACAGTACATTCAACCTATTTCACTCTGCTTCCCAACTCTGAAGAGGCTTTTTGTGATTTACACTGGAAGGAGCTTCAGACACAAATTCTTTAACCACTGAAGAAAAAAAAAACCCTGAATGGACACACATGCTAGGTTATTTGCTCTTTTATGATATATATAATCCAGCGCAGAGAGTGCAGCCCCTCAGAGCCCTATAATGACACTGTTGACATTATGCTGGAAAATGACCACCTGGAGAGAACAATAGAGCTAAGCAGTAACTGTGGAAAGTGAAAGGACAGACTGCACGTGTCAAACTGCTATGGTAAATGCATAGGGAACTAGGAACCGGTGCATAGCGCACCATCATTGTTTCCACCATGTCCAGGTTCTCACACTTTTACTGGTCCATGTGTCTGGGTGTGGTGCCATCCAGCTGCTTGAGCTTTTTTTTTTTTTTTTTTTTTTTTTTTTTTTTTTTGTGACCAAATGTGCACCGACCGTGCTGTTCGTTGCTCTGGTGACAGTTCATATGGGACAGTGAGGAAGGTTGGTCTAATAAACACATCCAAGTAGCATATGAACAAAATTTTCAGCATTGCTTACACTTTCCACTTCCATGTTCAGTGTAAAATATCCCGCATCTGTCCCACTTCCCTGGCAAAAGTGAACTGTTCACCGTGAAATAAAAGTGGTCGACCAAAACAATGTTAATTACTGTATAGCACATTGGTATAAATAGATGCTGAAACACTGTCACATCTAATTCACAATGAAGTATGCACGTCTCAGACAATATAATTTCTTTCTGGGTTTGAACAGAAAAACCTCAATTTGTATTTCATAATTAGGGTATTGCAGCAGTCTATTCTGAACCTGCTTCACTCAGTTCTGTTGGCAACTCGAGAAAAAATGCCAGACCTCTCGTCTTGTCATACCTTATAATTTTATGCATCGGCGTATTTCCCCAGACTGTTTGGACTGTTCCAAGGCATCCAGCGAATGTTTCTTGGACAAAAAGGACTGGTTGACAAACTTCTAAGGCATCTGATGGTATCGAGTGTCATGTGTTCCAATTATCATTATCTTATATTTTCACCTAGTCATTTGGCAGATTGAAACTACTAAAAGCTGATAATAGGAATTAAATCTTTAACAAGGTTTATGTGTTTGCCTACCACACCACATCCAATATTGTAAAGTTTGAACTTAGGACTGATTTTTAGTTTATTTAAATAGATTTCACACATATTCAGTGCTGTTTAAACACACTTGTCTGTTAACCAGTTTGTTTGGTTCCTTTAGCCTGGTGTGAACGATGTAAAACAAGTTATGGCATGGATGACAAATCAAAGCGAACCAACAAGTCAAAACTTAAGTCAAAGTCAGTCAGGAGTTGAGTAACTTGACCCACTTGACCCCCAGTGCAAATCAAGACTGAAGCGGAATTCAGGGTACGGAAAGCTTAATGTTTTATTCTGAAAATTAACTGGACTTTCTATTAGTCACTTGTCTTTACTTCCTCTCCGTCTCATCTGCTCTATGCTGCTTGACACAGCTTGTGTCAAAAATATACACTGCTCAAAAAAATAAAGTGAACACTTAAACAGCACATCCTAGATCTCTGAATTACACAGAGGAGTTACATTACGTTACATAGAGGAATGCGCTGAGAACAAAATAACATAAGAATGTTCAATGAAAACCAAAATCATCCCATGGAGCTCTGAATTCAGAATCATACTCAAAATAAAAGTGGAAAAGTCAGATCACAGGCTGATCCAACTTCTGTGGAAATTCAAAATGAGGATCAGTAGTGTATGTGGCCTCCATGTGCCAGTATGCACTCCCTACAATGTCTGGGCATGCTCCTGATGAGATGACGGACTCCTGAGGGATCCCAGACCTGGATCAGGGCAGTCTGTGGTGTGGTGTGATGTGGCGTTGGTGGGTGGAACAAAACATGATATATCAGAGGTGCTTGATTGAATTCAGGCCTGGGGAACAGGCAGACCAGGCCATAGCATCATTGCCTTCATCATGCAGGAACTGCTGACACACTCCAGCCACATGAGGCCTAGCATTGTTATGCATCAGAAGGAACCCAGGGCCCACTGCACCAGCATATGGTCTTGCAATGGGTCTGAGGATCACTTCCCAGTACCTAATGGCAGTCAGGGCACCTCTGGCTAGCATATAGAGGTCTGTGCAGGGGAAATGCCTCCTGGTGTACAGGCCTGTCTCCTGGTATCTCCTCAATGCTCTTGACACAGTGCTGGGAGACACAGCAAACCTTCTTGCCACAGTGCGCATTGATGTGCCATCCTGGATGAGATGCGCACTACCTGAGCAACTTCTGTGGGTTGCAGACATCACCTCATGCTACCTCTTGTGGTGAGGGAACTGGCAAGTGACCAAAAATCAGCCAGAAAGGATGAGGGACAGGGACAGGGAAATGGTCTGTGCCCACCACCTGCAGAACCATTCCTTTATAGAGCTTGTTATGCTAATTGCCTCTAATTTCCACCTGTTGTCTGTTCCATTTGCACAACAGCAGGTGAAATTGATTCACAATCAGTGTTGCTTCCTAACTGAACAGGTTGATATCCCAGAAGTGTGATGGACTTGGACTTACATTGGAATGAATATGTGTTCCCTTTATTTTTTTGATAAGTGTGTTTGGCCATATTCTTAGTGAGACGGAGCACCAAACCTCTTCTGGGACACTCCCAGGACATGTTGCAGCGTGCGGGATGCAAATAGGACCATAGGCTAAGACTTTCCGAGAACAGACTTTTTCGGAGTAGCATGTGAGAGCACAAATGCCCAAGTCAGTTGGCCCATACAATTGATAGATAGATACCTGGTTCCTAGTACAAAGTCCAGGCAATGTCCAGTTGAGCCTGTTTGTGAGCAGAGCTGGTAATTGAGCAAGTGAGTGGGTGTACCCTTTCAGTCAATCCACTCAGCACAACAGTATGTGAAATAAAGAAATGTGACACAAAGACTGGGAAATATTTATCATGCTTTATTTGATAAACATAAGTCATTTCTAACCATGCAACTGGCTCTGCTTGATGTGCTGTAAACAACCGTGATTTCTGTTTTGTGTCACATTGTACCTTCAGCATGCAGAGATCACCCCTCACCAAAACCAGACTATTTTCCCAAGTGAGAACATGTCTGACACTTACTAAATGTGTGAAAGTGCAACTCCAGACAATTTCCAGACCTGATTCTCCAGAAATTCTTTATATGTATAAACTGCTAAATTCTCAAGTTATGGTCATTTAAGTCAATTCAGATTACATGTATTTACATAGCTTAGACATCAAGACAAGTCAAAAATCAAGAATTTAGGCAAAACCAACCAAAACAAGTGCATCAGTCAAGTCAAGTCAACCAAACAAACTGGAATTCAGATCTGAATGCTAAGTGACATAATTGTAGATTTATTTTATTGTAATGCTGGGTTTCAATCATTTTTTTCTATCATATATCTTATTTTAGTTATCTCATTGTCTGTTTTACACTCTCTTTAAACTTGGTCACCATGTAGACTAAATTTTAATCCCTGGAGTTGGTCTCTTTGTCTTTATGTGAGCCTTCACATTCTGACATGGAAATCAATCCTTTCTTCATATTCTGCATAACTGTATTTGGGAATGTGACAACTGACCAATCCAGGAAAACCATGTTGCCAGGATACCAGCAGTAAAGTCACTTACTCTCAGTATTGGCTGGAATACCTGATATTTACTTTTCCCAAAACTGGTGGGGGTTTTGGAAAGGCCACATGGAGTTTATATATATATATATATATATATATATATATGTGTGTGTGTGTGTATTTATATATGTATATGTGTGTATATATTGCTCGTAATTTATTGAAAGCATGCTTAATGTGTTGCAGTCAGAAACAATTTTATAGCCTAAATACAAATGGGTATTTGCAAACAGGTTTTATTGGCCACTGGAGATGACCTCCCAAACAGATCCTGCAGAAAACATCTTGACACCAGCCAGACAGCAAAAATATTTCAAAAATGGCAGAGATCTCGTTTAAACATTTTGTGTTTTACACAGCGTGGTTCATTAATACTTTATATCAACTGTGTATCATGCATTGGTTCCAGTAAAGCTTCACAGCAAGTGAAATATAACCTGCCGCATGCTGGCACCTCTCCATAATGTTATGGTCCCATATTTACAACTTGCCGCTACAGCTTCAGCCCACTCCGTCGCCCAACACAACATACCTCCCCCCAGATTTACACTGAGCCTCCTCCCTGAGGTCCAACTGTGTTCTTGGACCACAAACTGCTGCCAGGGAATAGCAGAAGCCCGCCAAAGTAACGTTCAGTTTCTCCAAGTGTGACATCTGTAGCACAAGAGATGTGGATGGCGAATAAAGAGAATTACTGAACACAAAGACACAATGATTATTTATTACTTGTGTTTCACAAGCTGCAGCAACATTCAAAGATGTTACTTCAGTTATGTTATTGAGGCTTTTACCAGTTTTTTAGATTTGCATGTTTAAACATTTGCATGTTTTGGTTTGTTTTTTTTTTAAATTCAAAACACGAAAAGTGTGGTTAAAGGTTTCCGACATGTCATGCTGTACACTTTTCAAAACAATATACTATCAAAGTACCTCTTAGAAATACAGTAAATTACATTTCAGAACCATAAAAATATCCATTTGTTAAATACAAAGAGAGAGTTTTGATATATAAAGGTGTTTCAAATCAACCTAAACTAAAACCAGATGGAACACTAAACCTCATATTGGCCTCATTTATAATTGGTTTTACATTTTTTAACCGGTTAAGTCAGTTTTGAAATGTGTCTTTCTTCTCTTTTTCATGCTTAGCTCGTTTTGCAGAATCCAAATGCAACATGGAAGGAGTGCAGTAATTAACAGTACCGTAATGAGATGTTTTCTGTTCCCAACAACACAAAAAGATCTGCCAACTAAGTTTTGCCTTCAGTAAACTGTTTGAACTGTTTGCACTTTAGTGATTTGACAGAGAAAAACAAACATACAAACATACATATATACATACCAACATATAAAGCTGGAATGTTAATAAATCATATGCTTAAATCTATGCTTTCTTTAAATATAAATGCATTCCCTCTAACTCAGTTACAAATGTGCACCCAATTGCTTTGCTGTATCAGAAATAACAGAGCCCAAAAGCAGAGCAGGATCCAATCGGATGCTGCAAATTAATCGGCCATTTATTTTGGAATTCAACCCTTTCTTTGGTTTCAATTGCTTATTATCCACAGCTTTACTTTAATGCCTTGGCTTGGCAAACTCCAACACAGCACCCTCAAGATCAAACTGGAAACAGACCTTTGCCTTCTCCATCTCTTACAAAAGATGCATTACTCTGCAGTTTGCTGTTCTTTCTTTTCTGCAAAGCGAAGTTGTTTTATAACCTGCTGTTGAATTTGATATGATAACGATGGCTGCGCAATTCTTTCCTCAATGAAGCTCACTTTGTTATGACCTAAATATGGTGTTGTTTTAAAGCCAATTGCTGTGTGAGCCTGTGAAAGAATAATAAAATAGCAGAATTTGAATAGTACACACCACTCCAGCTACAGTACAGAGTTTCATTCATCTTGCACTCATACAGGTTACAGTATGTAAGACCCTGTTTAGACAGTGAAATACAGCATATGTGGTAACACACATTGGTTCTCCTGGTTCACATAGGTGAAGTGGATCATTTTTAACATAAAATAAAACCGTCTCACAGCATTTGCATGCACCATCCAGGGCTGGTTCAGAGCTAGTGCTCAATTTCCAATACGTTTTTTGCATTTCCACAGGCAAATAACAGGGTCTCGACCATGAAAAATGCTTCACAACACTTTGCTCGACTTGAACTAAAAACTGTTTGCATCAGGGGCTGGAGGCTGGACTATCATGGCCAATAAATCAATGTATTATTTCTTAGATTTGTTTAACGGTAGTGTGTGTCACTGTAGCGGTTGTTGTGCTAAAAGTTAGTGCTGCAAGGCTAGAGATCTAGCATAATGATGTAATAACATAGCTCTATAGCCGCTCTCTAGCCGGGGGGAAAATCAAAACAGGTATTGGATGAATCCCAAGTTAAAGGACCTTTGTACCAAAACTACTTTCAGCTCGTTGGTTGGTATATTACTGTATTGTGACAAAAACCTTTCCAAATTATTCAATGTTAGTAACTTTTTTGTTATCTCGGACAGTGAGCATAAATTCGGCCGTAACTTATATTTGAGAGCACATTAAAGCTTCAAGTAAACTGGCTTCTTGTAACAGTACTTTTTTCTCTATAGCTACTACAACTGGAAGACGCAGGTGTCCACGTCCAACTCGAACCCTAACTTTGAGGTGATTTATGACGACCCTAATGGCCTTCGCTTTAAGAACAAGAGGGACAAAAAGATCCTGAATGTGGACCCCTTGGTAGGTGTTGTTATTGTTTTTGTCCTGCTTTGTTTTTCAGTTCAAGCAGACAAATGGTACAGTTTATTAGATTAGATCACAAAATCATTTTTGTCTAATAGAAAATGGAACATTTTGTTGCCCTTTGGGCATGTAGCTCAGGTGGAAGAGCTGTTGTCTACCCACTTGTCGCTTTGGATCAAAGCATCTGCCAAACAACTAAATGTAAATGCAACTGTCTACCAACCTGGCAGTTTCAAGAATTTCGAGAATCAAACTCAAGTTGGCAGTTTGATTCCTAGCTTCATGCTCAGGTGTCCCTGGACAAGACACAGAAGCCCCCTAGCTGTAAGTCGCTTTGGATAAAAGCATCTTCGAAATGACTAAATGTAAATGTTTCATGCCCCTACTTTCTCTTAATGCCTTTGGGCTTAACCATCAAAACAAAAGTAACATAGTTTAGCGTTTTCAATTCTCTATGCTGATTGTGCAGGAAGTCTTAATTAACCACAGATATCATGAACAGTCACTGTCAGAGCCTAAAGTGTATTATAAGACAGCTGGAAAGATTGAGACAGAAAGAAGTCAGTGGGATGGAAAGATATTTGCCTTCCACCTGCGCAAAGAATTGAGGATCAGGGGGTCAAGACAGGTGCTTCCTCCACACTCACAGTCCAACAGGGGCCCTGAAGAAAAACGACTAACAGGCTGTGTTTTTTTTACTCTCCCTCTCCCACTCCCTCTCTCTCTCTCTCTCTCTCTCTCTCTCTCTCTCTCCAGTTTCCCTCTTTGCTGGGGGGTAGGGAAGTAGTTGGTGGGGCTGAACTATTTTGAAATTGCAGACAGAGCTGTGGGGACTGCGTTTTTGAGGCCAAATGCCAAAATGGCAGCACAGTGTTCTAGCTGCGGTCGAGCACCGCCCCGACCAGGCTGTCTATTAAAAACACAAGAGAAGGCATAGGAAGCCAGACACAGCAAACCACCCGTGTGCCCAGAACCCAGCTCAGCTCAGCCCAGATTGGCTCGGCATAGAGTAGCACAGAACCATCCAGGTTTTAACCCACCATGAGCTCACTAGCTGCTCATGTGGCCACTGACAAGGGATCCTTCCAAAATCAGGACTCACATCAACTCATTCTGGGTGGTTTGTTTGTTTTTGTGTTTTTGTCATACCGTGACCGCTTATTCTGCCTTAGCCAAAGACTGGTTTAGGGGGTGGAGGGGTTTTCAGATTTCAATTACGACAATGGTTTTATTCAGTCCTAGTAAAAAGAAAAACTCAAATGTTTGAAGAACAGAGCAAGCTACTTAGATGACGTGTGTTAATGATACATTTTGGTTTCCATATAAATAGATTATCTTTTAGGTCACCCAGCGTTTCCCATTTTCTATTAATGTATCTATTAAGTCATTTTTTATTGGTCTATCTTTATTGATGCTCTTTTGAACTGAGCAAAGATAGACTGCTCATTCATTAGGACACCCACAAGTGTGTTTGAGGTATAAGTGTAAATTGAGCGTAATTGTTGGCTATGGATCCACTCCCACTAGCAGCTTTTGACACACTTAGCCTTAAATAAATGTTCCCAGCTGGTATTGGCCTCACATCTTAGTGGTGGGGCTGTGTCAGTTTTGACGTTCAGAATAACACAAAACATCTTGGAAAATTATCATTTACAGTCACTGTCACATTATACAACACTTCTTTAATTATACCTGTTATTACAATAAGAGATGTGTTCTGGATATCTGGATGTTTTTTTTATTGCAAACATACTCATATGTCAGCTTTTACATTTTTAACCTACAGGAATATATATTTTTATATTAACAAGGAATTTGATGATACTATGGAATGAAAATGAGAATTAACAGTTTTGTGGCTCTCATTAACCCTTTAGAACAGAAAACCAACATTGAACTAGATGCCAACTAAAGGCCAAACATATTTTAAACATCAGCCTGTCCATGTCTGTATACATGACATAAATTTCCACTAGATTCTGGGAAGACATGAAGTACGGGCTCCCGTACTGGAAGTTCAGACTTGGCAAGTTTGAACTCGGGGTCCAGACAGGAGGACACAGAACACTTAATGTGCAGTTTGAGGCAGCAGTGTCCTTGATCATTAAAAGCACACAAGAGGACACTGCAGGGTTTATATAAAATAAACCCTGTCACATTTCTTGATGTTTGTTCTCATGTATTATATGTTAAAACAACATACACCGATCAGGCATAACATTATGACCACCTGTACAGTCTTATGGAATACAACAGCTCTGCTATGAATTCTACATTTCCAAAGTTATAATTTTTCAGTTTTGGACCCCTCATTGATGTAAACAGGGAAGCCAAAACATTGGTTACCTGTTAACATAACATACTCCAGTACAAATCCACCACCCACAATGACCTTAATAATGCGCATGTAGTAGAATTATCACATTTCTGTTTCAACTTAAAAACTGAAAAATTATAACTTTGTAAATGTAAAATTCATGGCAGAGCTGTTGCTTTAGATTGCATCAGATTGTACAGGTGGTCATACTGTTATGCCTTCTCTATATTATTCAGTAGCTAATTTTCAACAAGCCTTGGAATGACTATGGGTATCGCTGCAGTCATCAAGCTACCTGGTGAGACCTTTAACGTCCCATATTGGAAAAGAAATGTACTATTAGCGGATCCTTACACCTTACATCAACCACATATTTAACAAATCAAAGAAGAATTCCTCTCATAGAAACATGAAATGACATTTAGAAACAGTGCAGCAATTGTAGTGGAAACATTTGTGTATTTGTCCAACGTCTGCCATTGTTGCTAAGTACTGAGAAATACATGGTGGGATATTTGGCTCCCTGAGGCCATACGAGTCTGCCCCCAGAGCATCCTCAATAAAGTGGGGCAGAGCAAGAACACTTCTGGTTCTTTGATGTATACTTTGCTACATGTGTACTTTGAATTGGAACCATACTTGTACAAGTACAGAAAAGAACGCTCTTCTTTCCCTCAGTTTGAAAATTTGCATTAGTATTTCTTTTAGTGACACATTTTTAATGCTTGAACTAGCCAGTCACAAGAGGAACCCCTGGCTCAATAAGAGAACAGTGATTGAAGGAGCTGAACAATCACTGACTAGAGGGAGAGGTGGGATACAGGAATATATCAGTGATAAAACAGTTTCTTTTTTTAACAGTGGTTGTGTTCACAATCTCAGATAAACAAAGAACATGATCAGGTTGTAACAACAAAATGGGGAAAGTATGACATTTAAATTTTGTCATAAATTGTAAATATTTGAGAATTTTGGCCTTGGGAGAAAATCAGGAGAGGATAGTTAAAACCAGAAGTCTTGTAGCTCAAGGCCTGAATGGTGTGTCCATGTGGTCTGAGCTTGCGAAAACCCTTCCCTTTAAGAGCGAATTACAAAAAACTAGAGAAAAAAAACTGAAAGGTTTTGACTTCTAGTCAAGTTTTGAGATTAGTCCAAGTCCAGACTGTCACACTAAAGCACATACAGGCATACTTGAATAGGCCCAGACAGCAAAAACACTGACTAATGCAGATGAAGCAAGGTGGAAATTCACTTTACATTTAGTCTCAATGTCCCTTTATAGACTGCAGATAACACTGTCCAAACAAGCCTTACTAACCGCTCTCACTCTGGATTCCAGTCTCGTCCTGGCGAGGACTCCAACAGGACATTTCTGCAGTCAGACCTCTACATCCATGTCGTCATCTACGACCACAACATCAGGACGGTCTGAGCTTCAGAGGCTGCTGCCGACACGCTCATACATATGGCCCGTATTGGACGGCATTGGAAGCCTCTAATTTGACTAAGCTGCTGTAGTTGCAGCATTTACAAACTGTTGCCTTCATATCATGCATGCCATCTGGGTGGAGGTGCTCCTGCAAAGAAATGGCCTTAACTGATTCCCAGAGGAAGAAGTGGATAAACTAGTGTGACAACTTGGAGGTTTTTGTGCAACTAACTTGAGATTTTAGCTGACTTAACATGATGTGGCATTATCGTCAAAATAATTTAATTTTAATAAATATTTTTTTGCCTTAAATTGTTCTTTATTCCTTTTAGAGAATAAAGGCTCGTTTGTTCAGCATTCCCTGAGCAGCAGTCTTAGTTAAGGGCAGAAACCTGCTTGGGGACCCTGGGCTGTCCCATCGTTTAACCTGGCATGTTTTGAGCTGTTTGTCTAAACAAATTAAAGGCGTAAGAGCTTTGAAAGATGGCGGGGGTTGCTTTTATGTCCTCCCCCAGGCTGCGGTAGCTCCAATTGGACTGGAAGAATGGGTAATGGGCTTAAAGCATTCCGCATGTTCCCAGATGCAAGGCACACTTTGCAGGACATCAAAGTGCTCTATCATTTACATATTATTAGTCATTCGCTATGACATTTTTAATGGATGGCAACTCTACAAATAACATGTACAAATTATTTAGGAAGTGCAGAAGACGTTTTACAACTTGCTCCCTTTCAATGTCTGGATTTTTGTTTTTTTTGCATTTGTTCCAAAAGTAACATCATGTCTAAACAAATTACAGGGTCTCTGTTTCTACAGACACTGCGGATGCATATTTGGGGCAGCTGTGACTCAGGAGGTTGATCGGTCGTCTACCAGTTATAGGATCAGTGGTTTGATTCCCAGCTCCTCCAGTCATATGTCAAAGTGTCATTGGGCAAGACACTGAACACCAAGTCGCCCCCAATGAGTCAGGTTAGCTGCATAGCAGCTCTGCCATCAGTGTGTGAGCGAATGGGTGAATGAGAAGCAGTGTCAAAGCGCTATGAGTACACAGGAGGTAGAAAAGCTCTAAGTGGAGACCATTTCCCATAGTTCAGGGTCCACAGTTTCCTTTTATTCACAAAAAACATCCTGCACATGTACCAGATCTCTGGAGGCATATTTGTACAGTGCAAAGTAGTTTTATAATGAATTAGTTGGTAGGTAGTTGTCCATGAACCTCAGAACTGGTAGACACTGGACAAGACACTTAACCCTTGGTGCCTTAAGGCCTATACTCATCTAAAGACTAGTTAAGCATTTAAAGATTGGACAGTTCACATGTAACGACTGTTTGCACCACAGGGCACAGATTTCTAGTCTGACAGTCTGGAGGCAGCACATGACTGAGTAGCATGTGGGCACGTGGATGTTCTGACACTAAACAATACTGCAAATCCCGCAAGAACGGAAACTCTTGCGTATTGTCAAAACAAATATGGACGCCAACCAGCAGCTTATACTTTTCATAAACGTGTGCTGCAAAAAAAGGCAAACAAAGTGCCTTTTGGTTGAGATCTTGGATGGAGAGGCACAGACAGCACTGACTGTAGAGCCAACATGGAGCTACAATAACTTTGTATGCTGTAGTTACTCTAAGGCTCCACCAGTTGTGTTGTCATTGGTCACCATTGTCAGTTGTCAGTAATTATTGAATGAATGTGAAAAAATCTTTATGAGAATCACTGGCAGCTTGTTTCCTAAGACTATATAGTTGAGTGTGTGCAGGCCTTTAAATGCAGCTCCATTATTCTTAAAAATGAATAGTTTAACATTTTTTGTGAAACATAATTTATTTCTTTTGCAAATGTTAACTCAACATACACCTGGCGGTCCTTTATGTAGATTAGAATGAAGACTGGAAGCCAGGGAATGGCTTGCTGTTTTCAAGAGTCAATAACATTTTCTACTGTTTTTAATGAAAAGAAAGGTGAAAATGTTCTCACATGTTATTGTTCACTTAGTAGTTCTTGGCTCAATAGCAGCCTGAATTCTCTATCACTGTTTCCAGACCAGAAATAGTATGATTTTTTTTTTACCTTTGTGCAGGTGGCTCTTTAGTTCCCCTTCCTTCCAGTCAATGTTCAAATGTAAGAGTGGTCCTTATTTTTCTCATCTACTGTGCTGTGAAAAGTTTTGCCCCCTTCCTGATTTCGATTCTTTTTCTTCCTTCCTTTTTTATTTATTTATTTATTTATTTATTTATTTTGTCACACTTAAATGACAAAACAATTGTTATTATTCCACAAAAATAACAAGAGTAAATACAAAATGCAAATGATGATTTTATCTATTAAGGTAAAAAAGCTGCCCATTCATGCCTGGCCCTGTGTGAAAAATTAATGATCCTAAATCATGAATGAACTGCGATTAACCACATTTTTGGAAAGCTGAATTCAGTTTAACTTGCCACACCCAGGCCTGATTACTGCCAGACCTGTTGAATCAAGAAATCACTTAAATAGAAGCTGTCTGACAAAGTGAAACATGCTGAAATATCAGTCTGGAAAGGATTCCAATGCCATTTCTAAGGCTTTGGGACTCCAGTGAACCACAGTAAGAACCTTTATCCACAAATTGAGAAAACTTGGAAAATTGGTGAACCTTCCCAGGAGTGGCCGATCTACCAAAATTACTTCAAGAGCACAAAAGCGACTCATCCAGATGGTCATAAAAGAGCCCAGAACTAAATCTAAACAACTGCAGGCCTCACTTGCCTCAGTTAAGGTCAGTGTTCATGATTCAACAATAACTGGGAAAAAATGGCATCCATGGAGAGTTTCAGAGAGAAAGACATTGCTGACCAAATAGAACACAAACGCTCATCTCACAATCACTAAAAAACATCCCCAAGATTATTTCCAAGACTTTTGGGCAAATATTCTGAAACACTGATCCAAAACACACAATGTGGCTGAAGTAAAACAATTCTGCCAAGAAGACTGGGACTAAATTCCAGTTATCTCAAACTCTTGATTGCAGTTGTTGTTGCCCCCAAATGTGGAACAATCACTTTTTAGGTTTAGGTGGCAATTACTTTTTCACATAGGGCCAGTCAGGTTTGAACAGCTTTTTCCTATTAAAATGTGATAAATATGCAAACATAAAAAAAATCAGGAAGGGCAAATACTTTTTTAACAGCACTGTCCCAAAATGTTGAACTACTACAGCTACTAAACTTTTAAAATGACAAAGTAGCAACTGCACTGAAAAAGCTCTTGAACTCATTTAATTTAATTCTGCGTTCATTCTGTTGAAATTTACCTCTGAAAGTAACAAGCTTTAAACAAATTAGTTCATTCTAACACAAACCTCTAATGTCTCTCAGCTGCCCTGATACCAGAGCAGCCTTCCATCTGTTTGTCTGTTTTGATTGAACTGGACCCCGATGTCCTCATTGGAACAATATGTGTGGATGTGGGTCCTGGTTGTGTAAAGGCAGGGTTTTTGGGAAATGGGGTTTGGTTTCGGGTTTTCCTAGGCAGTGTATTTCTGGGTTTGTTTTTGGGGTGGTGATGATGTCTTTGTTTTGTTTCTTTGCCTTTGATTTTGTCCCAACAAAACTAACAAGGGCGAAAAGCACATTCGAACTTGCATTCTCTGACTCTAACCTCTTCCTCAAAGCCCAAATTTACAATTAACAACCCACCTTAAAAATTTTTTTTCCTGTCCAAGAATTTAAACTGGCCCAGTTGAAAATGAAGAATTTGCCCTCATCTGTAGCTGTTTAAATTTATAATCTGCGGCTAATTCATGTGGCCTGACGGTGATGGAACAGCGAACTCTGTTCTCCCTCTCTGAAATTGGCACCAGTCAGTCCAAACACCTACCACTGAAAACAGCAGATGTGCACATCACAAACAGACTATTTAAAGTTCTGGTGAATTAACAGACAAGCAATTATTTCAACATGAAATACACAGGTGTCTTTTTTTATCTCTGTAGAAGAGTAAACCTAAAAAAAACCAAAAATTAAAACTGGAACTCACCCAGACAGATGACGTGTCTGTAAATAGTAATGATTTCACAACATAGTCTAATTTAAATGGTTATTTCGCTCTGCATTTCTTTTATTGGCCTTTTAAGCTGTTGGGGTTTTAACTGAAGCGTGGTTTTATTAGTTTGAGGCCTGACTTGCCCCTAATATACACAACATGAGGTAAAGAGGTGGATAAGAGTGGCATTACTTAGATAGGAGGCAGTGTTCAGCCTTCTGTATGAAACAAGACGTCTCTTCGTGCAGCGTTGTTTAACACCTGCCTCAACGCTCTGTATCAACCCAAATCTGAAACTACAATATGACACTAAAATTCTAATCCATACATAAGAAATTGCATATGTTGACGAGCTCTTAGTGCAGTTCGTGAATTCATTCAACCAGCTTCAGATGTTAAACCTCATGGCACACTGGCATCCATGGGGACGTGAACCCTATTTCGTGTGTTTCATTCAAAACGTTTGTTTTGAGTACCAGGAGCTGAAACTGTGTTTTGAAATATTATGAATGATATACATTTTATCTACCGACATGTTTATCTCGTGTTTTATTGCCTGCTTACTCCGAGATGCCTCCGTTGCTGCTTTGCAGCAGTTTCTATTTATTCCCTCCTGCCCATCTCCTCCCAGTTGAGGAGCTTAAGCCGTTCATCGCGCTGACTGCTGTGAAGGACATGGCATGCAAATATTATTGCCATCAGATGTCCAAGGGCGGGGAAATGCCCTAATCATTTCCTCCCGAGTGCCCCTGAAAGAGAAGCCCAGTGACGGGGGGTGGAGTGCGCCTGGGTGGGGTGTTTAACCCCGCCTGGATGTGCTGTTTTGGTGGGGAGTGGGGGGTCACAGTACAGCATCCGGATCGGGCCGTGATGGTACAGGATGTGTGTGCTTAACTCCATTGAACTAAACTAAATAGGGGAGAGAGCCTTTAATGCCGTCAATAAGCCGCTTCATTCAGCAGCGCGACCCAGACGCACAGCTCTGCGGAGTAGAAATTACGCACGGAGGGCTGGTCTGTGGCAGCAGTTTAGGTGTTGAAATCAGTTCAATAAATCGGTGGAATTTCCTCTTAACAGAAATATCTCTCAAAACCTGCCTCGAATCAACTGACTAAACAGGCTCCTTCAGCTCCTGATAACATGAGATAATTTGTCCCCAGGCTGGATGTGCGTAAAAGGATCTTTAACAGGAAACTCTCTCTCTGTCTCTCTCTCTCTCTCTCTCTCTCTCAGTGGGTGTTTGTGTGTGATGAGTGTGTGCGTGTGTGAGAGGAATACCCAGCTGGTCCCACAAGCCCTATAATACCATGCACAACATGCTTTACCTTCAATGAAAGCTGAGACGGGGGGAGGTTGACTGCTGGTCCTGAAATCGGCTCAGAGCTCGGATACAAAACCAAGAGCGTCGGTGTTTTGGCAGCTTATTTCGCCTCCATCTGCAATATTACACCTTGTGCTGTGCGCCGGAACTTTTATCATTTACTGACTGCAGCACTTATCACAAGCAGAGGTACAGCTTGGATAACTTTTCCTCCTCACATCACTATATTGCTGTGACTAGTGTCAAAGTGATGGTATCATATTCTTGCAGAGGAGTCCTCCTCAGGTGATGCTATGTGTTTTTGGGGATAGAGACCGCTTTTGGGAACGTGCGAAGTTTTCCGCAGCTCTTATTTTGTTCTGTTTCTATCTTCTCCTTGGCGCAAACATGGCTCTCCACTCTGGGTTTGTGGTCGTGATGCTTTACGGATGGAGTTATCTGTGCGTGGCATACTGCGCGATGCTGAAAACGGACACTCTCCCAGAGAACCGAAATGTGGATTTTACGCATTCTCTAGATAAGAAGCATCACGTGAAAGAAGACCAGGATTTGCTTTTACAGGATACAATGACGGAGCACATGCAGATGCTTTACGCGAAGTACAACAGGGCTGGATTTCCCTTCAGAGACGGAAACACTGTCCGCAGTTTCAAAGCGCACTGGGGTATGTATGCAGCCTTTTACGCATGTTTACAACACTCACTTCTCCTGGTCTAGAAAGGGGGTACATGCATGTCTTAATTAAATGAAGTTGGAAATGTCTGATTTGCGCAGTTTTAATAATTCGCGTGTTTTAATAATGCGCGCAAGCCAAAACAGTGATAATAATCCGAATTTTTATTTTTTACTGACCAAAAAGTGGTGAACTGTTGTGCCACTGACGCGCTGGTTCCCTGAGCAGAAACTGAAATACACCTGTTGATCCAGTCATGGAAATTAGATCAACCTGTTACCCTCTTTCCTGTGTCAGGAGCAGAGACTCCAGATCTATCTGTGCAAGTCAGCGTGCGCAACCGACAAGTGTTTTCACACCTTAAGATCTTATAATTCTATATTACAGATAGATTTTCCCTGGAGCCAGCACCAGACAGCTGCCCGGCTTCAATCTACTGCAGTAGAATTAGTTTTCAGAATAGTGATCTTCTGCGTTTATTTTTTATCCAGAAGCTATCAAAGCAGCTTCAATCATATTAAGCTCTTAACTGCTTACAGACTAGTGTGTCACTATCACTTGGACATGGAAACTGTTTAAAGATGACCAGTTGCGCTTAGGGTCACCATTTGTTAGATTGTACTGCCTCCTATGGTTCCACACGTGTATAACACAGCACATAAAGGGTCAGCGCGTTCGGATTTTACTCGCCGCTGCTGGTGTCTAATCATGCTGATATTTTTAGCTTTATTTTCCTAGTTTTTGATATTTCTGCCTCTTTTCCGTTACAGTGCAGATGTTTATTACATTACACACATTCAGTGCCTTTCCAGGGGTAATGTCCTGGTTACTGTGGATAATGCTCAGATCTGGCTGGAAGGTTTTAAGTTAAAACACGATCCCCAGAAGAAACTCATATCTTACAAACTGGGACATAGTTTCTGGATTTTCTTTCTGCTGTTCAACTTTTTAATCATAAGTATTGATTTTTACACATCACATATCAAAGTCCTTTCACCTCACTTGTATTGGGGCAACTACAGAAATGTAAATATCTTGTAAGCAGAGTGATTTAAGTATCTGTAATCGATATTACTTGTTGTATACACAGGTACTATAAATAAGAAGCAGCTGCAGATTTTCAACCTCACCTCACTCGCCAAATCAGAAGACGTTCTGTCAGCCACTCTTCATTATTACATAGGGGATCTTCAGAACAGCACCCAGGTCTGTTCCAGATCCAAAAGCTGTGGCCTCCACGGGCCAAGGAGGCACAGCCACATCCACATGGTTATCTGGAGTTTTGGTTCTGTGGATAACAAGATGAGGACTCTCGGACATGTTCGGATCAATGTGTCCACCCTCTACAGGGACTTCATATCTTGGCAGTGGAAGGACATTACTCGCGTGGTCAACCAGGCCAAACACCACGATGAGCTGCTTATTGGGATCGATGTGGCTTCACAGGGTCCACAACCGTGGAAGAAGCTCCTGTCAGACCGCTCACCCTACATCCTGGTCTATGCCAATGACTCTGCCATTTCAGAACCTGAAAGCGTGGTAGCCACCCTCCAGAGACACCACACAGTGGGAGGGGAGGCCTCTGTTTCACAAAGCTTCCAAAAACCCGGACCCCACGAGCACAACAATACTGAACAAGAACAGCCACTGCCCAGACACAAGCGCTCTGTGAATGTTCTTCTCCCTTTGCAAAACAATGAACTTCCTGGGCCCGAGTATCCGTACGAAACAACTGGGTGGGATGAGACAAGTCCATACGAACGTTTTGAAAACAAGCAGCCTCGTCGACCACGTAAAAAGACACGCAAGAATCAGCGGCACAAGATGCCCCTGCTGCAGTTTGATGAGCAGACGATTAAAAAGGCACGAAAAAAGCAGTGGAACGAACCCAGGAACTGTGCTCGGAGATACCTGAAGGTGGACTTCGCTGACATTGGATGGAGTGAATGGATTATATCCCCTAAGTCGTTTGATGCCTACTACTGCTCAGGGTCCTGCCAGTTCCCCATGCCAAAGGTGAGACTCAGAGCCTCTTGCAGTGGTACCCAGCCTGGGGTCAGGGCCCCTTGGAAGCTTACAAGGCAAATCTCAGGGGTTGCAAAAAGTATCAAAGCTACATAAAATTATATTTATTCTCCAGATGTTTTATGTTTTATTTGAATGATTTACTTTTTAAGTGCTCTAAACTACAAAAGCTTTGTGAACTGGGTTGTGAACCACTGCACGAAGTCCAACAGTCCAATCAGTCTGTATTTTATATTGAAACAGGCAGTATGGTATACATTATGAAAATACAGCAGGCTGTATTGTGCTATCAGTACATCAACCATCAAACTTTCAGTCCTTCATTTATTGTTGTTGTTACTGTTCTGTATTATATTAGTTTGGTTACTATGAGTATCAGAAGTCCCTGAAGGCTATCTGTCATATAGAACAGATAATTCTAAATAAACTGACATAAATTTATGCCATCTGCTTTAATCTTCAAGTGCAGGGATAAACTAACAAAACCAGATGCCCTTCTTCATGCTTTATCTTCAGTGCAATATATCTTATTAAATAGGCCTTTGAAGATATGCATCAGAGCTGAATATATGTAATTTAAGTAAAGTGAAGTTTGCACTATTAAACATGCAATAAAAGTCATCGGATTCCTGCTACAGTAATTTAATCTAAATGTCTCAGAATATAAGATAAAGTGAAAAATAATCCCTAGATTCACAACTTTCTGAGGAGCAGGTGAAGTCAGACTTACATCTCGGGGTAAAGACATATGGGCCTTTAAAGACGGCACTTAAGTAATGCATGCCATTGTTCAAAGTTTCGTTTTAGATGCAGACAGTGTAACATATGGATTCACACATCCAACAGAACATTCAAAGAATTGATAGAAAGACAGAAACTGATCTTAAGATGATGTTTAACATCAGCTTCCCTCGTACCTTGTGCCTCCGGTGACAAGATAACATCACAGGTATTTTAAACATGGCCGGAATGCCTGGTTTCCATCCACTTAATTTATTACCTTGGAGTCGCCAGCCTTTGTAGTCAGATGTAATTAGTCCCAGAAGTAGGGCCTAGGGCAACCCCCTCCCTCTCATGCAGGTTATTTCTTAGTCACACAGGCCTGTGATCCTGTGATGTTGCTTCTCCTTTGTCAGGAAGCTGCTAAACAGCTCGTATTAAAGGTGCTGTGCATAGTTTATTGTGATGTGTCACTCACTGAATCCTTCTAAGACAAGAAGCAGCTGGTTAAGTGTGTGAACTGCTAGGGATAGGCACAGTACTCAGACTTTGATCTACCTGCAGCTGCATGTTAGATGCTCTGAACAATAGTCTGTAAATTCTGGTATATGACAGGTAACCTTGACAAACTAGCTATGATCGCTGGTTGCTGTTTATCCAGAAGATAAATGCTGGTGTGAGAGATTTGTAACAGAAAGTTCCAGTGGATACAACAACAGATACAACAGAGTAAGGGGCCAGACAGTTTGGAGACGAACCAAGACTTAATCCAGATTATCTAAACTGCTTTATTCTAAGGAAAGACCAAAAGTGAGTGCAGCTAAAATTGCAAAAATAATCCATCACTTCACAAAACAACTATGTGAATGCAGAGCTAAAGCAAGAACAGTAGTTTACAATTGAATAAAGAACTTTTTTAACTGTGATTTTTAACAACAGACATTTTCGCTAAAGGTAACACTTTTATTCTCTTTTATATATGTTTGGTAAATGTGGTTTTAATTTTTACCCGAGCAATGATGTGCCAAAACTGTCAAAATAAAACTTAAATAGTTAATAATGTTCACAATCCTCTACAAGTGACCAGGAATTAAAGTTTTGGGAGTATTATCAAAGCAAAAAATATTTTTATTGTAATTGGTTGTGATTTTGCCATAAACATTTATTTTCCGGATCAGTTTTTCATAATCCTTTTTGTCCACATTAGACTCTGAAGCCTTCTAACCACGCCACCATCCAGAGCATAGTGCGGGCAGTGGGCGTCGTCCCGGGGATCCCCGAGCCATGCTGCGTCCCAGAGAAGATGTCTTCCCTCAGCATCCTTTTCTTTGACGAGGATAAGAACGTGGTGCTAAAAGTCTACCCTAACATGACTGTCGATTCATGTGCCTGCAGATAGTTTTCTTCGCATAAAACTTCAAAATCAACACACATGCAGCCAAAAAGACACTCTTCTCCTGTTTCTTTAGTCATACGCTCACTGAAACTCAAGCGCCCAGTGAACACAACTTCTCTTTGCACACTGGAGGGAGAGTACTGTCTGTTGTTCCTGGGATAGAGTGGATCATGTGGGTTATCCTCATAGAAGATAACTGGAATGGAAAGTCAAACCTATACGCTCCAATTTCACCACTGGCACCACTGTTTATCTTTATGCCTTCACCATTGCTGCTCATGTTATCTGTTGCGCAATAGCATTGTGATTGCAATCATAAACTCACTTTCAAGATATATAAATACTATTCGCGGCACCAGAGGGACAAGAACTGAAGGAAAAATCCCTTTTAGGGCAAATGATCTCCGTTTGAACTGATGGCTCCTCATAGCTTGAAGTTGTCTTTGGTCATTACCACAAAGTCGTCTCTGCTCGCACTTGCATGGTTTTCATTACTGTGTGTAGGTATTTATGTCTGTACTATCACTGTTATTCACCATATGAGAAGTTATTGTATAATTAATGGCTTGGCTGCTATAGAGAGATATTAGATTCCAAAGCCAAACTCGTGATGTAGACAGTAGATACACTTACATATTTGTGTTCACTGCTTCCTTGTACAGAACCCACATTTTTTTAAAGAGTTTATTATATGCAGAAGAGTAAGCTATGTTCAATTTGTGGTCTTCATTAACGGTTGGGACGGGAAGTTTTTGAGGAGACAAATTATACCATTGCTTTGCCGAGAATATGTTCAAGCTTTAGGGGGGAACTTCAAGCTTCATTTTGAAAGATAAAGGGATAAAGGATATGAAAAAGAGACACTACTACATTGAATAATGGATGTGGCCAATGATTTTCATTATGTGTGCAACAGACTTGATGCTTATGTGCAATTGAAACTATTGTTGGACCTGGTAAAGTCAGAAAGAAATGAAGTAAATGGGACTTGGCAGGCATTAAGAATTAATAGTATGAGTTTTGATTAGTCTTTTTTTTAGCATAATGTGGTGCCAATACATAATGTTTCAAACATTTATGAAGAAAAACTATTATTGTTCCTAGAATTCCTCATCTGTTTTGTTTTTTTTAATCTAAGACATGAAAAAGTCAATATCATGTCAATATAATGCCTGTCTGGAATCAGTTTTGCTTTACATATCCTCATCTTTTCCTGTTGTTTTTCTTTTAGCCAAATACAGAGTGACATGAGTTGAAAATCTGTCTTTCACCTGGGTTTTATAAGCATGAACATTGTCATGTTTTTAGTACCAAGAGTTTTACAGTAAATTATATCAATGGCAGCTCAGAAAAGGCTTCTAACTACATAAAAATGAGCAGTGCATTATTTAAAACCAAATACTCATATTTTTCATTAGTTTTTTTCCCAAAATGAACAGTACATACATTGAATCTCTAGAGAGAGCTGACCCTCTCATGGGTTGTTTAAGTCTTAATATTACTGTATGAAGTACATGCATACAGTAAGTCATTACAGGGTGTGTTGTTTGAACAGCGTAACGTTGCCTTGTGTTGTGCCTTATCGTCAGAGTTCATGAAACCAAGATCATTAGACTAAAATTTAGCAGCAAACTTTTTTTTTACATGTACATTGTACATTGTTTTTGTACATAGCTCACTATACGCTGACGACATGCTATTGTTTCTTTGAGACAGATGTGCCTTTTTGAGCGAGTGGATTTCTACATTTCAACAAGTTTGATTTGTCTCTTCACAAGAACTCGTCACTGAAAGGACTGAGGTCAGTTTGCAGTCAAGCTGAAGTCAAGGCAAACTGCTCAGAATGATAAGTGATATGGTGCGGTCAACAGCATTATTCAGAAATAATAATTCACTCTTTTGATATTTCAGAGACATTTATTTTGTGTCAATAACCAAGCGCGGACCGTTTAACTTTATATATTTTATAATGACACTTTTTCCAGTTTGTGCTTTCTCATCTTGTCAATACAAATTTTAAGCAGTGCACGATGTAGAATGGAGTGGTCTTGTGTGGTTGTGCCAGTACCACACTGCAGACACGATGACTGCTGACAAGTCATTTTGGGGCCTTTGCTTTTGCTGCATTTGAGACTCAACCAAAGTTTACACTTCATTAATGTCTTCTGGAGTGCAAGTATCAAAAAGACACTTGTATACATTACAGCATATCAGAGCTTACTCTATTTCACTGTTCAATCCTGTTTTGTAAATGTTATGCTGTAGGTATTGCTTGTACAATAAGCTTCATAAAATATATTTGTATATGGAAATGACCTTTAACATGCATCTATTTATTTTCTGTATGTTGCATATCTTGAAAAGGTGTGATGTGGGACAGGGGAACAGAAGCTCTCACAGGTTGATGGTCTTTATACTTGTGACGGACGTTTGTCAGTACTAGGTCTCCCCTCCCTCTGAGCTCTGGCCCTCCTTACAAAGCATTCAAAGAAATGAATAAAATTCTGCAAGAATTAGATCTATTAAGGATATTTTGTTTGTTTGTTTTGAGGGACAATGGCACTAAACATACACACACACACAACGCAAAATTCTCAAAGTTTATTTCCTTTGTCACTCTCTTATTGCCACTCTGCATAAAATACAAGATCAGTAATTCTGAAATTTAATAGCAAAACCTAGAAGCATGACTCTATGTACAGTATAATTGTTCCATTTACTTCCTCAAAATGTCAAGTTACATTTATGTACAAGTACAGTATATATTTTGCAGCATGTGTGCCCCTAAACATGTTGCATAAAATTAATAGGATCTTAAATTAAAGGATTTTACAATTTATTTTTTTTCTACAAATACTACATTGTGAGCTTTTAACCTCAGTGTCTCTGTACTGAATATTCTCATGTACATTTGATATCTTCCAATGCTGACAACATTCAGTGAACAGGAGGCCTACAGACATTTTGAGGCTTCAAACAGACATTACATTAAAGCAAGTGTCCTATAAGGCAGCGTGTCCTGAACTAAGTGAAATGCAGCTATCATTAGGGGTACAACATACATTTGTCCAGAATGAGAGAGGTACAGCGCAGTGAAAAAACATTCAACCCCTCCTCATGTCTTCTTGTTTTCTCACACTAAACTGTTTCAGATCTCCAAACAAAATCTAACATTATACAAACGCATCCAGAGAAAATACAAGTTTTAAATGATAACTTTTTTTTTTTTCAAGCCAAAGGGTAGTGTAATGCCAGCCAGGCTTCTGAATAAAATTGTATTTGCTGCTGTGAAAAGCTACCAAACTGCATTGATCACTCTTCGGAAGGGTTGCAAGGCTTTGGGAGATTAAATAGTTAAGACTTAAAACGATAGTGAAGCTTCCCAGAAGTGGTTGGCCTTCCAAAATGAGTCCACAAGCATGATGACAACTCAACAAAGAAGTCACAAAAGATCCATGGAAAACATCCAAGTCCTGTAGACCTCTCTCACCCCAATAAAGGTCAGTTAACGTAACTATCTCCACTATCCAACAGACTTCTGCCGCAATGAATCAAGATAAACCTTAAATGCATTTGTTTTTGAGGGACTGATGGAAAACAGTTGCGTTGTTATTGTGGGCATGTCTTGCTGCTTCAGATCAGAGTCGTAACTGAGAGAAACACCGCCTTCTCTATTCTGAAGAAGAATGGCAGGTCATCAGTCTGTGAGTTTAAGCTCAAGCACAGAGACAAAGATCCAAAGCGTTTGAGTAAGTCGACCTCTGACTGGGACAGAAAGAATAAAAAGAAAGTTTTGGAGTGGCCTAGTCAAAGTCTGGACTCTGGTAATTACTTTTTCCCCACTGGTGATTTTATGCCATGGAAATTTTTATTTCGTGTTTGCTCAGGTTGCCTTTGTTTTATGTTTGCTTCAGTATCTGAAAGCCTTAAGTATGAGATACACACAAAAAATCTAATAAATCAGGAGAAAGTCACTGTATGCATATATATATATAAGAAAATCTAATAAGTAATATTTATGTATAAGGCTTTTTTTTTTTTTACCGGCCATTGAATTTAATTCTCGTCACATTTAAAAAACTGAAATTCTACCTGAAATATCCACCAAAACGGCTACATCCTGAAAGAGTCATCATGTTAAGGCCACAGTTTGTACAAGAGTTTCAGGTGTTTCCATACATAAACATTATGACTTAGTTAGCATATTGCACACACACACTCATCAGTCAGTATATACATATATGTGTGATATTTACACATTTCACTCACCGTGGTGTTAAAAGTTTACACAAAACAAGCAGATTGCATTGTACAAATAGCATTTTTAATGCTTGTGCTTCATGGTATATACATGGGCATGTGGTACAACTTACTGTAAACCTAATGTGTTTTAAAATTAGAGATATATGTCTATTTAACCTGATAGTAAACCCTGCAGTTTTTGTGCTCAGTTTGGCCTCTTTGCTGTTCCTCCTCACATCATCAACACTTCAGACCGAGCAGAGCTCCCTTTCTCCTTAAGAAGCCGTGAACCTCAGGGTTGACCCAGCTTCAGCAACGTAAATATTTCTCCAGGTCTGCAGGATTTCACACTCTATAACTTATGTTGAGAAGGTGTTGATGTTTTTGTGTGTCTCGTTTGGGCAGTGGAGGGACTGTGAGGATAACACTGTTGGCACAGAGAACTCTTGATGTTTCGTGTTTTACGTGCTTCGATGCCGTTGAAGATTCAGAATTTCTTCTCCCAAGTTTGTTCTACGGCTGCTTGGCCTTTTGCAGCGTCGTCTCCACACATGCAGTAGAGTGTCTTCTCTTCGCATCACCTCCTTCCCTCTACTGCCATAAGCAAAATGCACCAGTTCCCTCGGCTGTAAGAAATGAAGACTATGCAGCTTGTATCAGCCACATCTGGAGCCATCATGAAGGCCCAGATTAAACAATATAAGAGGTACCTGTAAAATATTATATGTTTGAATGACTGAATTAAGGTGTGTAAAAACAGAATAATATTAGTCCCTATGACACTCACCTTACTCTTTTTAAGTAATGTGATTTTGAGAATCATAGCTGGACACACAGCGTATTTAGTCATACGCCCTCTAGCTAATTTAGCTAAACTAAAGCTGTAATTAGTAACTTCAGAAATGTTGAAACTACAGCAAAGATAACAGAGCATCTAAAGTTGCACTTTTGAAGTTTTGAAGTTACTCTACAGTAATCACAAAAATCTCATTTGTTTCTCACTAAAATTATGATTTTTTTTGTCATTTTCACAGTTTCTTATGCTAAATGTTTGCAAGTTAACTCCACTCCAACTTTGTAGCCTGTTACAATGCAGAGCTTGTTCATGTTACTCAGGCCAGATGTTTTTTCTAGGCGTACTTCTCTTCCATTAATGCCTCAACAAGGACTTGATCCCTCACCAGCTTCCCACCACCAAACACAGCCCACTGTGTTTTATTTGTGTGAGTTTTGTCCACTGTACCACGCGGCTGTATGACTGTGGAGAACTTCAGTGGCTTTTAATTAGCATATATTTTAGCATTAGCTTAAGCACTACGTTTTACTTGATTAGCTACAATGCCAGGCAGATGTATTTAGTCATAAGTTTAGAAAATAACCAGCTGACTACAGCTACTGTTGTCCAGAACCTGAGAACCTCCACCATGGCTGCCAGAGGTAAGCTCACCTGAAAACTCAATTTATTCATGAAGTGTTTGTTATTTGAATGTGCAAAGCCTCAGAAGTCCATGTCCCAACCAGATAGTTCATCAGGGGGACTGTCCTCATCTGGAGGGTAGATGTCAAAGTGGCTGTGATCTGTTGGTCCTGTGAGCTGTTGTGGCAGAGAAGACAGTGAAGGAGGAAAGGGTGAAAAATCAACGTCACGAGCTGCCAGCTCTGTGTTTGGAGTCGAAAACCATAGGACGAGCAGCTAAATTCAAAACGATAATTTAGAATTTACAAGTTCTAGTACAAACAGGTATTTTTAAATCAAAAAAGCAAATCAGTTATGCTTATGACCACTTCTGATTTGTGCTCCTCAGGAGAGGATATCGGTTAAACAGAAGCATGATGCCTAAATTCAAAATGGTAATGGTGCCATACTAATTTGATTTACTGTTATATCTCCACATTGGTTTTTATGTTGGTTTTACAACATGGAAAATCATAGTGACATTGTTGCCTTGCCCAAGAAACACACACATCACATCACACATTAAACTAGAACTTGTAAAGAAAAGACACAAGATTAAATATCTACTTACTTCTCTTTTCAGTGGAGATGGTAAACTCCTCGCCTTCAGTCCTTCCCAATTGAAGCCGTTAAACCACCTTCAGAAGCAACATCCAATCGTGTCAGTAAGTACATCTACATGTTCTTGTGTTTTTTAGGCAGTACTTTCCCCAACAGGCATCCTTCAGCTGTTACAGAGTGACTTTATAATCCTAATAATAATAATGTAGAGTGCTTTTAGTGATTATGTAAATGCCGGGGTTATACAGCACTGGCCTACATTCATAGTTCAATCAGTGTTTTCATTTGTGCATCTCCTCCTTGACATCAACTATAAAATGAGTCACTTTCTTCTTACCTGTGCTTCTTGATGTCTGTTATTCCATTTTTAAGGTTGCCCAGTCGCTCTGAGGGATTTCTCCTGTAAAGTTTACCACAGCAACAATTTGCTAATGATTGTCTGGGATGCAAAAAATATATTGTTTATGTGATTATGACTGTTAATAATGGACATTTCTGTCTGCTAACAGTTTGTTCAGGTAAATTCCACATGCTCCTGACTTAGTAGCATATGTGAGGTTTGATGTAAGCACTCAAATTTTCATTTGAATCAAATGTCAGGTTCAGTTCTCAGGCTCTATGTCTATCTGAGCCTAAAATTCATCTTCTCTACTGTTTCTCATCATCTATCATTAGCTTCTATTCTGAGAAACGTAGCATCTCAGTTTGAGTGCTTAGTCCTGGATTTAATTATTCTATTTTCATGTCTGAATTTTTCTCTGCCCATGTGATTCTGTACCTGCACAGCTTGCGTATGAGGTCTTCAGGTCTTTTGGTAATCTTCTTGGGGAAATCCATCTTTTCAATGCCTTTTAAGATGAAAGTGTATGTCATCATTTGGTCACTTCCTGAGAACGGAGGACTGTGGGATGGAGAGAGAAGAAAAACATAATTTCTCTGAGGAGCTTTAGATGGTGATTACTGAAAATCTGTCAGGAAATTGACATGATAAGAAGCTGTTAACTCCTACATAGTCTTCCTGCAGACCAGAAACACAGATGCACTAACCTGCCAGTAAGAAGCTCAAAGACCAGGATGCCAAGAGCCCAGAAGTCCACACTGAAGTTGTGACCTTTGTTGAGGATAATTTCAGGGGCCACGTACTCTGGTGTTCCACAGAAGGTCCAGGTCTTTTGGCCACATCTGATCTTCTTGGCAAAACCAAAGTCAACCTGGGAAGGCAGAGTGCAGAACATTTAGGGTTTCCTAAGACAATGTGCACTGACTTGCCTTCAGAACCCCACTAACCAGTGCAAAGTTTGATGCAATTGTTCTAATTATAATCGTTTAAGACCGAAAACCTTTAAACAATAGGTTTTCTTAATTATCAGCAAATTCATTACAGATTTAGTTGCCTTAATTTTACAATTTTAAGACAGAAAACGTTGAGTTGCTTAAAGCATTCTCACCAGTTTGATGTAACCTTCAGCATCGAGCATGAGGTTCTCAGGCTTCAGGTCTCTGTAGAGGACACCTTTGCGATGGAGGTAGTCAAAAGCCTCTGTGACACAGCCGACACAGAACTTAGCAGTGGGCTCATCAAAACTCCCCCTGCAGACATGAAAGCCAAATTGAAATTGTTTGCTGACAGGGAAGGGCAGATGCTTCGCTGTTCAGGTCAGAGAAGTGGTCTCATTACAAAAACACACCTGAGCACACTTACACTCAGCACTTACTGCAAGTGCTGCAAGACAGGATTAGTCTGAGTTAAATTAAACCTTATTAAATGGTAACCAAACAACCATATGTTTTGCAGTGAGCCGATAACAAAGTTTTTCGGATGGTGGTGGTATGATTTTTTGTGTGTAACTTGTTGCAGTGAACGTGGTCAGTCGTCTTTCCTACCTGTCTCTGAGGAGACTCCAGATCTCACCACCCAGACAGGCCTCCAGCAGCATGTACACATATTTATTATCCTTGAATGTGCGATACAGTCTGGAGAAAGAGGAGCACAGAAACATTAAACTTCAACCATTCATCACTGTTCAATAATTTTTCACATTTCAGAATTTAAGGCACTTTAAAATGTAAGGTTTAGAACTTTATAGAATTTAACAATACAACTATTTCCATTAAAGGGAGGAGAAGCTCCCTTTAATGGAAGAACTGAGTGGGCGGCCATCTGCCTCGACTGGTTGGAGTGAGTGGAAAGGAACAAAAGGCTACAAAACAACAACAACAACCAGCAGCAAACAAATCACTCTGCATGTTTTCTTTTTTAATTAACTTTATCTTACTTCATTTTCAGCCTTTTGGTTGATTACATTTTTCCTCACTGTCATTAAGTCAAGTCATTATTATACAAATTCTAGCTTAATTTGCAAACTGATGTGATATTAATTCACTTTTACATTTCTGTTTCCAGGGTGCATTTTCAACAGCAACCCACGAGAATGTAAAGGTTCAGTATCACGCTCAAAGACACTCAAAGACAACCGACCAGATGTCGACCCCTCCGCCTACCTGTCACCCCACAAAGTCTTAAATCACAAAACAGATTAGAAATATGAACAGATAATATTTAAAACATACAAAAAAGGCCCAGTAGATATGTACAGTATGAAGAGGAAACCAGCAAGGAGCAAGAGAAGGTGAAGAATGACTTTAATATCGGCTTTTGCGCCACAGTGTGTGGTGAAATTAGATCACTGTAATCTTAGAAAAGCTACTGCTGTAATACTTGAGAACAAATAACTAAGTTTTCATAGAAGACGATGTAAACTGCTCGAGGCCTCGACTGCGATCTCATCAAAAACTAATAAGAGCAGCACTAACAGAGCAGAGCTTTATTGTGTAGGATGAAAAATGGAAATTGGTTTGGAGCAGGAAGACTAACTTGACAACGAAAGGCGAGCGAGCCTCAGCGAGGATCTTCCTCTCTGAGTGGATGTGTTCTTGCTGCCTGTTGTCCACGACGTGCTTCTTCTTGATGATCTTTAGCGCGAAAGTGACGTCCTCGCCCTTCGCCTTCACCTGGGGAATAATAAAAAACAGGATGCAATGTCACAGGATGAAGCTTTTTCATGACAAAGCGCATTGATAACACCAAAATGTTCTCACAATGTTTTTGGACTGTTTTTAAAAAGCAGTACAATTATTTCAGATTAATTTCTTTTTTACAGCATGGAAGTATGTTTATGACAAAAGGCTCATTTTAAAGCACTGCTCAGCATCAAGTATACTGTCTATGACTTGTAAACAGACGTCCAGGTGTGTTCCAGGTGCAGGGCTCTCGATGACTGATACACAGCAACTTTGTAGGAAACTTGCCAGAAATACTATTAAGATTGAACTGTTAAGCTTTAAACTTTCTGTTCCATTAAGCTCTTTAAACCTTTCGAAAACATAATGGTGAAAATCCTAAAACTAAATAAAATCAACGAATTTCAACAAATGAGACAAACATTTATTAAGGATTCAATCTTATGTGTTTGTGTCTTGCTAAATTATACCACCATGTAGCAGTGTCAATGTCAAGGCGAAATGTTTTTTGTTTGGTTTTTTTTTTTCAGATGCGAGTCTGGGAGGCCCTGCCTTATTTAGAGAAAAAGAAAAGTGTGTCATGGTGATAAAGAAGGAGATGCTTCTTAAGATTTTAGATGGGGTAATGAGCTAAAAGAACAACATAGGTGAAGCTATTACTGTAAACTGAATCACACCAGCTACTGAATTCATGGGTTCACTTACCTTTTCCACACACAAACATTAAGACTGAACCATTTTTGTTTTAGTTTTACTTGTGCCAATTGATATGCAGGAACACTAAGGGTCCACAAACTTCTTTTTCAGAAAATAATACACTTACAATCATAATTACCTCTATTACTTTGGAAAATTATATTTTCGCTGACATCTGTATCACCTTAACACGGCATGGAACCAAGTTAGCTTAAACGCTATAATAGCAAAAAGTCAAAATGTTTTAAGAAAATGAACTGGACAAAACACTGATATGATCATAACGAAATGACTAGCTTACTCAGCTAGGCTAAGTGAGATAAAGAGGAACATCTGTATTGGAGTTTGTGTGCTAGGCTTCACATAGTAGCTTTTTTCGTTAAGGTTAGAATTCATTATGTTTAATATTGTTTATAGACTAAATGCATACTTTCAGGTCTTACCAGTTCTACTCGTCCAAAGCCACCAACCCCAAGAGTGGCGACGACCTCCAGGTGATCAAAAGGCCTGGATGGAGAGAACGTCGACACCATCTCCTTCAGCTGAATGACGTCAGGGGACAGCGGCTGACTCTGGTGACGTGACACTGACTTCCTGGATACAAATGGAAAAGTGAGCTTTCTACATTTCATCCAAACAATGAGAGTGATGGGATTGGAAATACGGCAGGGCCAGGTGAGTGTGGTTAGCAGTTTATCTAATTTGTTCTACCAGCAGAATGAAGTTCTGCTTTTACAAAGCTTTGTGTTCAAATTTCTGGCCAGAGCATCAGATACTGCACCGACCTGGCGTGTCTCTTCCTGTCGTCACGATCAAGTGTTGCCACGTAGCCTTGGAGGTACTTCTGCAGCTCGTTGAAGGTGCCCACTGTCTGATCAAATGTCCTGGAAAAACAAGCCCACGTCAACGGTGCAGCCACTGGAATGTTGGCTTTACAACAGCAACTTTGACTTTACTGAGTCACTGAGATGAAGAATGACTTTTCACAGGAAAAGTTGACAGCTGCAGCTGGCAGCTGATAAACACCTGAACACACCATTGTGTGTGTACGTTAGGGAACATCACATCACACTGTGTAGTGGTTGATATTCACGTTGGACTGAGACTTGTTTTTCTTGAAAACAACAGAATACTCACTCCCTGTCGATGACGAGGCACTCCACCCCGTTCTCGTCAGCGATGATATTGGCTGACCTGACGTCGTCGCTGAAAGAGACATGGCGACGCACATCAAACACATTTTCTGACTCGTTCCACTGTTGATGATTTTATATGTGCGTTTATATATTCTACAATCTGCTATTGATGAAGAATTCTGGCGTCATCTGGACTTTCTGGGTTCAGGTCAGGTCATCTGGAAGACGAGCATGTCAAGAGTACAGCTTCTTTATTATGAGCAACCAGATGTTTTTCAGCTGGAGCAGAGAGGCATTTTAACATAACTAGAAACAACTAGAACCAATGGGAGCAGGCTGAAAATCAGGGAAGCCTCCCTTTAAACAAGTAATGTGATGAGTCCACTTTCTCTGTCATATGACTACAGCTTTTTGTGTAGTGTTTTCTTGTCTGAACCAAGGGTGCAAGACCTCCCTGGGACAGATTTGTGATTTTGAGCTGGACCTACATATATAAAACAGAGTAAAACAACGACAAAATGTCAGCCCATGTTTGCTTTACCTAATCAGAGCCTTTTCTCCGAAGTAGTCTCCCTTCTCCAGTGTGTTGATAATCTGTGGCACCTTGTGGGCTTCAGTGGTCTGGGTCACCTTCACCTGCACATTAGAGTGAACCGGTTCTTTACAGTGATTTTCACTTCTCCTTCTTCACTGTGCTGTCTCCACTTCACTGCTGTAGCTTTTACAGATGCTTTTAATTTTATGCAAATATTTTTACATGCATTTAAAAAAAAATTAAGATTCTAAGGAATTAAAATAATTGACGTGCAGTTATAATAATTGGAGCACGATGGGCTACGCGCTTTATGTTTTCTTGACATGCTGTCAAAATAGACACATTAGTAGAAAGAGGCTTTTAATCATCCGCCTCTGTTTGTTCTGCTTGTCAACCCTTGAATTGCTGCCTACTCGAGGAACGGCTTTCATCAAAAAACAACGCTTCCAGACTTTACAACCGGTGGCCCACCTCGGTCAAAAACCTCACTCGTGGCACCATCCTGCTGAAGAAATGGCACAGTGACATCACAGCCGTAATGGCCGCGTGTGTTTTTAGCTAAGTGTCCTGCTTGACCTGTGTGACCTTCACTTCCTCCATTTTTTTCTGGCTCAGAGAGTTTACTCCCTCCCTGGTTAGGGTTTACAAAGGGGGGAGGTAGTAGAACCATTTCCTGTATTAGCCCCCTTCCTCCCAAACAACATCTGTGTGTCCCTGGTTGGGTTAGCTAAGCACTGAGGAGCTGCTGTCTCACATCGCCTCATAATGGCATTGTGAAAGTCCCCTGTGGACAGCGCTGGGCCCTCTCCATCTCCCCTCGCTCCCCGGTGTCAGGTTGCTGACTTATCAGACAGACAGGCGGGTGAGTCATAGTCCAACACCTCCCAGGCTGACATCCACTTTGACCACTACGTTGTTTTGTTGGAGCGGTGAAGGAAATCACAATTATTTTCTTTGTATTTTAACTTGACTGTCTTTTAGCCAGTATTCCTCTCAGTTATGACAACAGTCAAACATGATTTTGAGCTTTCTGCTAAACTTGTGTTTCTGCAGACATTCAAAACTCACGATGACAGATGAGAAAAGCCTGATCAGCGCAACAGAGACGCCGTACAGTATTGTTAAGTGAAGCACTGCAGGGTTTATTTTGTTGTTGTTAGAATAGGAGGTGGCTGGTCCTAATAAGTGTAGAGTCTAAAAATGTCTCTGTCTGAGCAGCGCAGCTTGTGTTTTCTTTTTAAACTAGTTACATAGACTTCCCACAGACTGAAATTCCCTTTTTGTCTACAGCTAATTTATTCAGTGATTTATTCACATGCTATTTAGAAGCTGATCACCTGAAAAGAACTTAATTTATCTATCGATGACTAATTTTTATGGTGCCCCTAATCCTGCTTGTATCTACACAAATATAGTAAATTATCTGTTGAACTTCATTTTGAATTTGATATTTGAACTTTGTCTCTAAACTGAAATCACAGCACGTTTAATCATTGGACAAATAAATACAGAATAAATAGTATGTAAAATACAGAATCATATTTAAAAGTGTCATCGAATGTTTGACTTTTAGTAAATAATTTATGAAGTCTGTTAGAAACCCAACTTCAAGTTCAGGTTTAAAGCTGAAATTAGAAAAAGTAAAAACATGTTTTTGGTGTTTCTATGAGAACTTGTAAGATATGTTACCTTTCCCTGTGCGATGATGTAGAAGGTGCTGCCCTCCTCTCCCTCCCGGATGACGTACTCGCCTTTGTCATAGTATTCCTAATTGAAAAGATAAGAGGGGAGGGTAATGGTGGGAGAGAGGGGTGAGAGGGCGGCAGTCAGAGCTGAAGCATTACATTGATTTAGCATCGACCCGGTCGGCCTCATTCCTGGCAGTCGATCCCCTGCGGGGTGAGAGCTGGAGTTAAGTCATCAATGATGCTCTGTCATTCAGAGCTTCTGAAGCGGCTGGTCAGCAGGGGAGTTGGCAGCTCATGGGAGTAATGAAACATGAAATATAGGTCAATAGTATATGTTAATTACAATGTTTTTAATGTCTGTCACGGGGTCCTCTGATGGTCAGTAGTGGTGCTGTGTTATCACTAATGTGCAGTAAGCATTGCTTGTTCACTTACCAACTGTTTTTATGAATTAGTTCAATTTAATCTGTAAATCTGCAAAAATAAAAATGTGTTGTTTAAAGATGCCATAAAATGATCTTTTTTAACCAACCAAGGATCTAAAATACAGAATTGTTTAAATCATATTGATTTGAAGTTGAGGAAAGCAAAAATATTGGCATGTTTGCAGCCACAGTTTGTTTAATTGATAGTTTAGCTAATGGTCACTTTTGTCTGTGAAACTCCAGACACAATAGAGTAATAATTTCCACTGCAGCATTTTTTCCTGGGGAAGCAGAAATGAGAAAACTTCTACCTGCATTAATGTCAGATGAACCAGGGTCTAATTTTAGTCTCAGGGCTTTAGTGGTACCCTCCCAAACAAATGGTCTTGGTTGGGGGAAATAAACCATATTTATTGGTCAAATACCACAAAGCGTTTTTAAAAACCAGCTGCACATGTTAAAAAAGTGACTAACTGCTAACGTGCTTTTGATATGTTGGTGGACTCGTTTGCTTAATGTTCCCAGTTCCTTGTTGCAAAATGCAAATCACAATTCTCCAGGAATTTTTACCTCAGAGAAGGTTCCTAAACTTTTCATCCTTAAACACACCCTTCCAACTGATAACTTAGAACCAGTTATCCAATGACACCGTGAAAACAAAAGTGGAAAACAAAGCTGCACTGTAGAAGCACATTAGTCCGAAGCACGTTTCACTGTCTCAAAGCGACGGCAGCTCCACACAGACCTGTCATCTGTGCACAGCCACGGGGATCACATACAGGTTGTAGCGTCATGTGAGCCAACTAAACACCCAGCAGCTGAAAGCAGGAATTTTCTGTTTAACATACGATATCTCAACCTTTCGTTCTGGCAGGGAAACATGAATCTCGCTCCCTCACAGCCACATGAAACCTGTGTCTTCGTCTTTCTCTCACACTCTTGTAAGATCATTAGTTAGTTTAGAACAGGAAACAGATCCTTCATTACTAATACAATTACTGGGCCTGTGTTATAAAATAAGATTTTCCGATATATGACGCCACAAACACACACATGCTCTACACATACACTGTGGAAGTTTGTTACAGTGTTTGGTTCGGTTTTACAAGCATCATAAAACTGAATGACACTTTGAAATATTCCTGAATTACACACTGAGGCACAGTGTGCTCTCTCACACACAGATCCCTCCATTCTATGCTGTCAGTCACCCTTTATCCAAACCAAACCCAACACACCGTCCCAACCGCAGCACGAACGGCAGTCTGCTGAGTCAGCGAGCTGCCAGATCGCCTTCCATTTCCAAGCTCTTAGGTGAGGAAGAGGAAGTGCAAAGAATGAAGGTGAAATGTTCTCTGGGATGGATGCCAAATTCCTGCAGCTGAGACAACTGTCCGCGGCTGTAATCCGTTCGACTACAGAGGACTTGGGCGAAAAGCGAACGAATCAGGGCAACCACACGTAAACATTCCCTGGTGTTTACTGTCAAAACTCTTCACACAAGTGGTATTTTCCTTGAGCGGCCGAGCTTGTTTACGTCCCGTTTACGCTTCAGGAGAGCCTAGTTTAACACCCGTCCGTGACAGCGGAGACAACATGCCAAGGCTTTGTTTATAAAGACTGCCTGAGTGATACAGTGGCCGTGCAGGAGAGCAACGGGATTTGAATTGTGTCTCTGGTTTGTAATACCAGGCCGTTGAGCTAGAATCTTAAACTTGAGCCAAACGTTTACCTTTTCAGGACAGAAGGACGACACTAAAAAGCGTTGAAGCTCGTCCCTTCATAAAATACTTCAAGTACCTCGACCGCCAACGATCGTATACATCCTTTTCTGCCTGATCTTTACCGTCAACTCACTCTAATTTGGTTTAATATGATTTCTGTACATTTATGTACTTTGAAACCATGAAAATAACAGTAGAAATAGTTTGATGCACAGGAACAGTTCGACAGAAACCTCCTTCCCTGTAGTCTTGACTACATGAGCACTTTCTCACTTGTTTCTTAATCTCTCTCTTTCTCTGTCCTCCTCTCTAACGCTTTGTGAAGTCAACCAGACGAGCGCTAACATTAAGGCAGCATGATAAGGCAGCAAACTACATCTGCTAATTTTCTTTGACAGGATTCACACCGTGGAGCTACAACCAGACACTTTTTCTCGCATGCATACTGAGTTTCCTTATGAATTAAATCTGTAACAAAGTGTTTGTTCCCTATCTACAACATTAACACATACAAATTCTAACATTAATTAACACCAATCAATAATAATTATTATCATTATTTTTAGAGGTGCTGACATTAATCTTAGAGGTGCTAAAAAGGGTCTGAAAACGTCTCTGGTCTTGGGACTAAAAAAGCTTGTTGGCCAGCTTTTCAAAAGTCTTCAGTTGGTACAGCACCATCCTTCAGCAGCCACCTACCTGAAAATCCAAGGTTGCTTGTCTATAACTGCATCTATTGTTTTATGGCTTCATCTTTGGGAAAAGTAAACAAAGTTCATTTTCCTTCACTTCACTTTCTGAGATACATATCGTCCTCTGCACTCAAACTAGCGCTAGCCATGAGCTGAGGCAGGGGGACAGTGGACTTAGTAGTTGTAGGAGCCCAAACAGATGGCCAGTTATGGATTCCACACCACTTCATTGAAACGAGTTAAGCAGTTTTGTGAGAACAGAATTGTGAGAACAAAGCAAATTTACCTGATTATTTCACCAGCAACCAGGCAAACACACATTAACCTTTACAGCCAAAATGTTTGAGTAAAGGGGGTCACAAAGCAGCAAGCTAATCTTGCTACTCCACAAAAACTTAATTTAAGCACAGAATTCCTTCCCCTGACAAGAGTTTTCAATATTATCTGGCAGATTCTCGGTGAACATCTGCATTACTATTAGGTTTCAGCTTCCCACAATACCCCCTCCCTGAGATGCAACAGAATCACCTCAATCAGAAATGACTGAATAAGTAAAAATCCTCCCATAGTGGAAGGTGGCGGGACGACCAATGATTGCAGTGAACGTCCTTGAAGTTTTCATTGTGAAAAGACGCTGAGAAAGGCTGTTTTTGACCCAACGCTGACAAGCTCCGCTCCGTTTCCTCTTTCCCCTCTGAAATACAATGCTTCTGGAGGAGAAACTGAGTGAGCCACTCTCCTGCATGTTTCAACATACACACTTACACGCTCATTTTACCCACTTGTATGTTCTCACACGAAAATCCTGTCACTCGCACATCTTTAAGAAATCACTCGTCCCCCATTTGAATAAACACTTTCTGGGGCCTTGGTCAAATAATTATGGTAACAATATACAGCGCCCGGCGATGACAGGAATAATATCAGCTCTGTTCATCAAGTAGGTAATTTGTGAGGTCTTGCCGACTGGAGGCAAAAAGAATATGCTGACACACAGTAATGGTATATGGCCAAATGGTAATGATATTTTGACAGCAGCTATCTGCAATGCTGGGTCTCCCATGAGCTGCCAGATGGTTGTGCAACGCTGAGGCAATACAATGAAAAGTCAGATTGTCTCTCCAGTAGAAATATAGATAGTTTGACAGAATAACTTACCACCTCGAGGCAGTCCACTATTTTGCTTAGCTTGTCCTCCGGCAGATTGGCCAAGAGTGAAACACTGACAGAAAAGACAAAACACAGATGCTGGACATTCACTGCATGTACATTATAATACAATTTACTACACATGTGATGCCAGGAACTTTTTATGTAGAGCTACATTTCCTGTGTCACAGAAGTCGGGTAATGAGCAGAATTATGAGATCCAGTTACTTTTTATTAACAATGCTTTTACACACTGTAGAGCTACAAGTAGAGGTCTGGGAAGGGACTATTTTTACAATCCCGCTCCAGCTGCCAAACGCTTAAAGCTCATTTGATCTCAGCCAACAAGCTGACAGCTAAGACAGGGTGACTACGCTACCAGCTCAGCACAAAACAGCTCAGAGCTGAAGTGAATGGTGGGAAAGTAGAACTTCTACAACCCCAAGTCCAAAAAGGTTGGGACACTGTAAAATCTGTATAAAAACTTAATGCAATGATTTCCAAATTCATTTTAAGATATAAATAAGGTAATTTTGAAATTTACAGCACCAAAACATCTCAATAAACTTTGGACAGAGACAACAAAAGACTGAAAAAGATATTGGTTCTAACAAGGAAGAGCCGAAAGAACATGTTGGACTACTGTAATTAGGTTAATTGGCTACAGGTCAGTAACATTTATATCGATGAAGATTCTCAGTCATCCAGGTGTGAAGTAGTAGTAGTGAAACGTTTTAACCTAGCAAGATGGAAGTCGTGTTGCCATGACTGTACTTTCAAATGGCTGAGTATAAACAGAGCTTCTTAGAAAGTCAGACTGTCTCAGAAGTAAAGATGGACATAGGTTTACTCATTGGTGAAAAGCTGAGTCTAAAAATTGTCAGACCATTTCAACATAAAACATAAACAACATCAATTTAGAAAGACTTGAAAATATCATCGTCTTTAGTCCATAATATCATCAAACAGAGAATCTGGAGAAATCTCTGTGAGCAACGGACAAGGCCATATAAAAGCAACATCGGACGCCCATGATCTTCAGGCACTCAAGCAGACATGATCCTGTGATGGACATCAACACATGGACTAAATAATACTTCCAGCCATCCAAAAATGCAAGTTTAAGCTCTATCATGGAAGGAGAAGAAGCCACATGTGAACACGATCCAGAAACGCTGCTGTCGTCTCTGATTTAAAGATAATTAAAAATGGTCTGTGGCAAAGTGAAAAACTGTTCTGTGGTCAGAGGGATCGAAATGTGACCATGTTTTGCCATAGGTACTGCAGCCTCTGGACTAAAGAGGAGCGGGACCTTCTGGCTCTTTATCAGTGCTCTGTTCAAAGCCTGCACCTCTAATGGTGTAGGTGTGTTATTAGTACCTGTGGAATGGGCAGCTTGCACATCTAAAAGGCTTTGTCAATGCTGAAAGATGTATCCAAGTTTTGGAGCAGCATCTTCCCTCCCATCCAGACAATGTCTTTGTCAGGGGAGTATATGTCAGCAGGACAATGCTAAACCTCATACTGCATCTATTACAACAACACGGCTTTGTAGTAGAAGAGTCCAGGTGCTGAACTGGCCTCCTGCAGTCCAGACCAGACCTTTCACCAACTGAAAATATGTGGTGCATTTTGAAACACAAAATATGACAAAGAAGACCCAAGACTGTTGAGCGGTTGGAATTCTATATCAGGCAGGAATGGGAAACGTTCCTCTCACAAAACTCCATCGACTGGTTTCCTCAGTTCCCAGACATTTACAGACGGTTTTTAAGATTAATATATTAGTACATTTTTTCAGAAGCTGGCTCCAAATAAGACTGCATCGTAGCTAAAAGGATGGTAATTATTGGTTGTTTCCATGGGTCAGTTATATGTGTATGTATAATTTATAGATAAAATGGCTGTAAAAAAAATGTAAATACCAACAGTCAATTAACAATATGTAGCTACGGGTTTGTTTTGTTTTCTTTCTGCCCTCTAGTGGTCTAAACTTTGTCAATGCTGCTTTAACTTTTGGTATGGTGGGAAATGTACCTACTGTGTTTTGAAATTTTTCTTATTTGTTCAAACTTTAAGATTAAGTTATTCCTTATTTTGCTATTGTTTTTCTGTTTATTTAGAAAAAAATGTTTCAACAATCTCTTACAGTCTGTAGCCACTTTTGGTTTCTACTTTAATATGTCTTTGTTGTATATCAATCTTTTCCTCTATCTTACCCATTACTTTCTTAAATGAAGAAATGTGTGTGGTACTTATTGCTTGCAACAATCTTAACAATGAGGTGACGCTAGCTGCAGCTAGGGCCTAACCTTCGGAGAAAGTTGCGATACTGTTCGTGGCGCGTCTCAGCCGTCCTCCTCATGATGTTCTGAAACACTTCCCGGTCCAAAGCCCACGTTCGCACTTTGTTCACAGCTGTAAAAGCAACACGACAGCCATTAATAATGGACACTGACCTTACTCTGAAATTCAAGTTAACATGTGCCCCTGATTAGTACATACAAAAACGACTACAGCTGTTTTTAATAGCAGAGGAACTAGGAAAACTTGCAGTATGAGCGCCATGATGGAATGGTGAGTGACAAAAGAAAGATGTTAACATTTTCTTTTCTCCTCCCTCATCTTTCTCCCCCAGTTTCTAGCTTAATTAAAGCCCTCTGTCACCACAAAGACAGATTCTTTTGACAAAGACGGCAAGAAAAACACTGTAATCTGTCGTCTATCTGGGTGGTGAGTCACATCACACTGACAAAAACTCTCAAACAGCTTCTGCTGGTGCGAGAAGGAAGTAGCTGTGAAAAATCTGACACGAACTAGTAGCAAAGAAAGAATTCACCTTTATCCATTTAATCTGTTATCATGTAAAAACTCACTCAGTCAGACTGACGGCCTTTTTCCAGTTCACCTTCACTACTTAGGTCAACACGGTGTCTCCTCTCTAGGGACCTCCATCCAATTACATGGTTAAATACACAAACCCCAACAAAGAGTACTCACATAGGACATGGTATGCACTTTCCAAATGTGAAGGAGGTGAAATCCTATCAGAATGCATATCTGTGGATATCATGTAAAGTCTTTGTCAACATACACACACACAAAAGTTTGCTTGAGGCTGAGACCTGATCTGATTGTCCGGCTCTAAGAAATCACTGCAACTCAGACGAAGGCCACAAATGTTAGTCTCAGGATTCTAGAGTATGTTTATTCTATGATGAAGAATATGGTGTTTAACGGTACTGGGCAAGTGTTAGCTCTTTTAAATCTTCCCTAAGTTCCTCTAAACCTCAAGTGCAGTTTAAATAATTTGACAGTGCCTATGGAACTACGAGCAATTACCTATTATAGCTTCTTCCAGTCATCAAATAATATTTTTGCCCCACTTAGAAATAAACAAGTAAAACAATCTATCACTGGCTTCTAACCCACAAAAATTGCGCACATGAAGCACAAGCTTTGTTTATTTCTTCTCTTGATCAGTTTGATGCAGCAGTGGTGAAAAACTCTTCTCTGGTTTCTTACTAAGCTTCCGGAAACAGCACAATAGGCACAGTGGAAACTGCAGCCACTGCAAAAAGATTTTTTTAAAAACATGTTTTTTAAGAAAACACCTGTATCTTGAAGTGTGTGTTTCGTAACAACTTTATATGCTTTCGTGTTTTCATAGTATCAGCTATTACATCGAAGGAGGGATGCCCAGTGAAAAGCCTTCAGTGGAAAGAGCATCCATCTTAGGAGACAGCACCCACTTCTCTTAATACATCCACGTTTCTTCCAAGTTCCTCTCCAAAGGAGGACAAATGTCGATTACCTCTTCCGTGATAAACTGATAAACATAAGTTTAATGGGCTTGTTTTGTCTTTCACATCGTCCCGTGGTTTCCTGCCATCTAGCACACAATAGAAATGTAAATCTGTGCTGCAGTTTGGTTCCTCTGTGCCTCATGTGTAGCATCCTAATGTGCAGCTTTAAAAGGCCACAGGTGGAGCCCACAAGCAGCAGTCAGACTACCTGCTCAGTCATGCTCACTCCGGCAGCTCAGGTTTGTTGAGGTGGTTTTAGCTTTAAAGTAAAAAAAAATCTTTACCTCGCACTGATGCCGTTCGTGTGCAGTTGTACAGAATGGCTAGTTCACCAAACGTGGTCCACACTGTTATGGAAGTGAGCAGTTTGTTGTGTTGAAACACATCCAGCTTCCCATCTGTAAATATCAAACAAGGACAATTGAACTTTTAGAAATGACAGACAAAAAGATTTTATTATTATTTTGAAACAGGACAGTCAGGACTAGTCTTTGACTGGAACATTGAAATTCTTTGTGCTTCTCCAGCTGGTTGAGATGGATTCACCTGTAAAGATACTACAAACAAGCAGGTTTCCAGGATTCTGTGTCATTGTTAAAATTCTGGAACTTGTTCCCACCTACTACCTTCTGGATGTGACTTGTATTTTTAGGGTTTTGGTCTTGGTGAACCTGCCATAAAATCATTCACAGCACAGACGATGACTCACAGTACAGACTTCATTAACGGGATTACAATCACTAGCCTCTGACGTCTGTGTGGTTATTTCAAGGAGTTTCATTAATAATGTATCATCATTATTCACCACTTTAAAAGCCAAAAGCTGTGTTTGATTCAGATTGTCTTTCATAAGATTCACAATTCATTTAAAACAAGCGACATAGCAAGTCAAATCTGATTATATTTATTCTACCTGAGATGCTACATTACTGTACTGTCTCTGTTTGGAAGCATAGTTACATTCAGAAATGGAAGCAGTTTGGAAGTATGGCCCAAAAATTAGGTGCAAGTTACCCTTTTAATCTAAAACACAACAGCAACAAACAAACTATGAAATTAATTTAATAAAGTGAATAAGTAAATTGATAAGGAAGCAAATAAATATGTAAAAAACAACATATATATATCAAAAATACATAAATCAGGGTTAAGATGCATGATTATAATTAACTTTTCTGTGGATGACTAAATTAGTCCGCAACCTATTAGTCCCATAATCACTCGCTGGTTAACCAAAAGAAATTTTTATGACTCTATAATATTTTCCACAAGCCAAAATAGTTACATTTTTTACAGAATAGCATTAGGTTTGTTTTCCAACTAGTGCAAAGAATTAGACACTGTTATTATGTGTCAAGCACTGGCACCAATCAAAAGCTTGTTTGATGCAGAGTATGATTGGTTCACGGTCACAGACGCTGCACAGTAGCCAATAAGAGCACAGTCTGAGACCAGACTCACTCAGCTGAAAACACCACAGGTCTGCGTGGCAGGTAGCCAGTTCCACATTTAGGCTTTTCAATCATTTCATCAATTGGTCAGCAATCATTGCTTCACCGTCATCTTTTAATAATTCTCTTCCTTCAACAACTGATCACTTACAGTGCAGCTAAATGTAAACTACATGGTTTGGAAAGCACAGACAGGAAACAAAGAAATAAATAATGACGCACAGTTTTCTTTCATTAACAAAAGTTCTGATAAAGCATTGAACACAGTGTTTACATTTGCAAATATATGCTCCTAAAAGTATGGTTCTGCAAAACTCTTCACACAATCTTCAAAATCTCATAGTTCTCAAAGCATAAACAAGCTTGTTTTTCAGCGCTGAGAGTAAAATCAGCCATTTAATGTTAATATCTAAAGCTATTTTACTCCAAATCTGACCTGTTAACATCAACTCATACTATAGACTTTCATCCTCTTTACAGCTGCTGCAGTGCTGCTAGGTTAGTGTTGACCACACGAGATTTAGGTTTGTAAATTTCACAAAGTAAAGAAAAATAATATATTTGTGCATTTTCACAAACAGCTACAGTTTCTTTCCCACTCTCCCTAGAGTTTGTTGTACAAATGTCAGGTAACCAAAAAGTCTTCTCAGGGTACTTTACAATGTAAAGTCTAAGATCTTACAGCATATAACAATACAGTTGTATGGAATTATATAGAAAACTCAACAAATCCCACTTGAGCAGCACCAGGAGGAAACCTCCAGGCCATCTGCCTCGACTGGTTGGGGTGAGTGGAAAGTGGAGAGAGAAAATAACAGCAGGCCTCAACAACAAGCAGCAAACAGAGAACTGGGCAGGATTGTGTGGATCTTGGATAGAAAGCAGAGTAGGGAGTGGGGCCTTATGTGCTGCTCCAGTTTCACACCTGGTACCATGGACCTGAAGCACCCAAGCCTGACCCAGAATGCACTTTTCATTCGCCCATTCATTCACTGTTGTAATGCTACGGTCTAATCTTAAAGTGAAATACATGCAGACTTTTCTTGCTCCACGACTGAGTAGGTATGATTTAAGTAGAGCAGATGCAGCCTGAGTTGAACACTGAGCCGCCTGGTGCTGCTTTGGGCAAAGTGCTCACTACTCCACTCCGCTCACATGCTCTGGTCTTTGGACTGTTTGTGGATGTTGTGACGAGGCTTTCAGGGGAAACGTGAACAGCACGTGGTTGGTCACTCCCACTTTATGTGTGTGATTGACTAAATTAATCTCCAGTAATGTAAAGTCTTCCAGCTGCTGCAGCTTCTCCTTTAATTCCAGACTAAGAAGAAGTGACTGCACCTACCTGCCAGGACAAACAGATGGTTCCCGGGCTCTCCCTGCTTGATGACGTACTCTCCCTGTTGGTACGTGCGCTCGTACATGCACTCCACCATATCTTTGATCTGCTGTATCTCCAGCCTCTTCAGGTACTGGTTCTTGTTCAGGGAGTCCGTCAGCAGCCTCTTCACGCTGTCACAGGTAACACAGATGAAGAGTTTAAGGGGTTGGTTGAAAGAATTACTGGCTAGATCTGTAGACAACCAGATGCTGTAGCGTACTAACTGTTCTTTACTTGTTTAAAACTCTTTTTTATTAAATACATCAACCTACAGATCCAGTTACTCGTCTTTCCTGTGTACTTCTTTTCTGCAGCAGGAGCCATCTAGTCGATTAATCGAATAGTTAATCGACAGATAATTGACTGTTTGTGCCAAAACCATTGATAAAATATTTGCCTGTTGTCTTACTCTTCTGTGACGGTGCATCAAATATCAGACAGTTCAACCTGCACTCGTAACTGCTTTGGACAGTTCTTTGATATTTTTAACACATTTTTTGATGTGTTATTTGTTGCGTTATCTGCGTAATTTATTTCTGTTTAATTTTATCCTTTTCCTCTCTCCCTTTATTCTTCTCTTTCTTTTTTCCATCTTGGATGACTTTTGTCTAAATTTACTTTACTTTAAGTTTTGGTTTTTGCTTCTTTACTTCCTTGTTTTACTCTTCTTTCTCTGTTTCCTTCTCTTTTTTCCTTCCTTTATTTTCTTAACATCTTCCATCTGCAACATATTTTGGTAGTAACTGGCAGTAATATAATATATTTCCATGTGGTACTGATGGTTTTCCTTAAGTAAAGACTAGTTTGAAGTACCTCTCAGACAGCTGATAGCGGCCTCACTGCGTGGTTTGTTTCTGGGACTCCCACATCCTCATTACTCACCACGTTTTAAAGTTGCATGATAAATATTTTGTCTCCTGTGAAGCGATGACTGTTTGCAGCCTCTGAGCTCCTTCCGACAATGAATCAAGCAAAACAGTGAAAACATAACATCATCATGAGCTGTCAAAGGCTGCCGCTGCACATTTTAACAGCTGCAGTGAGGGGCCTGCGAGAAGACATCACTTCCTTTGGGAGCTGTAAACCAAAAATTTTAGGAGCCTGGCTGAACACTAGCTATAGATCACGAGAGGTGGAGGGTGGTCCATTTATGCACCTTATCGCGTGTAATAAATTAGCACTTCTGGGCTTCACAAAACAACAGCAGATGACAGGCAGTTCGTTCTTCTCCAACCCTTTTCCTTTCTTCCCTCTGAGCTATGTCATTACTCTGCCAGAGTCTGCAACACGTTACACTGTCATTCACACAAAACCAGGATTCTGTTTCAAAGGGCCAGTCTGCATGAGGGCACCTCATTTACATTAGTTTTGGTTATATAATCCATGCTGGGGCTTATTAGTGACACATGCTTTAAACATGAGGATTAGATTGAAAGGAGGCTGTGCAAACAGCATTCACTCACTGCTGCAGTCACATTATACAATCTGAAGAACACTCGCTGTGACAAAAGGCGATCTGGCCTTCCTGTTGGAAAATCTAACAAGACCTGTGCTCTCATTAATTAACCCTTTGTATTGTTTCTTGAATGAATTATGTGAAAAGAGAGGGGGGGTCATACATTAAAGTCCCCTCAGTTGGATTTGGTTTTTGTACATCCATCCAAAACGAATGTAAAATGTGCTGGTTTGCGTTAAAATGACAAATGGGCTCAGCTCATTCGAGGTGTAAGAGAAGACGAGCCGTAGAGCGGCTAAAGAGACATGAGCAGCGTGTGTTAAGCATCTTCTGATTGTTGTTTGTGATTTTAAAGATGCTATAGAGATAGTTTGTCTATGATTGCATCATGTGTAGTTTATATCAGAAAGAATATGCAGTGTAAAAAATTAGAAGCAATTTCACTTAAATATACGCTAACTTACACTAGCTTCCATTAGCTGTTGTGAGCTGAAACGAGACGCTGAATCACAGCGACAGAAGCTGCTTTAAGACCTTCACTGGAGCCCTGAGTATATGTAGACCTTAACCAAGTGAGCTACATGTCACATATCTGAATAATGTATCTGAACAAGTTCCCTAAAAGTTTGTTTTAAAGGAGGAAAAAAGGAACGAAGGAGGAAAGGAAAGAGGAAGAAAACAATACTGAGCTCAGTCGAGTCCTATCAGTGGTATTTGGAGAATCCAACAGCCAAGTTCAAGATGAAATCGAGTCTTACATCTCCTCTGAAAAGCTAAGCTGTGCTAACACATGACTTGAGAGTGGATAGACAGTGATGGATTTGTTGTTAATCCCTTATATGAAAACTCCAGTTGGAAGAAGTTTTGTCTCTGAAGTACCTTGAAACCAACAAAAGCAATAAAAGATAAAGAAATATATATAAAGAAAATATAAATCTGAGTGAAAATGTTCTGGACAATCAGTTAATGTAACATTTTGTTATATAACCTTTAGAAGCAGTCACTGCAAACGAGTGATTTCTATAGCTGTCAGTGAGACCTTTTCACCTTCCAACAGGAAGTTTAGAAGCATTGTGGTTTGTCAATATGCATTTTAGAAGATTTATTGCTTTTTAATGTTTTCCTTTCCACAGTAAAAGCTTCGACAACTGCTGGGGCAAACATTCACTGATGTACTTCGACCTTGGACTTCAGCTGTTGGAAGCTGTCCTCTCATTACACACTTTTTCTTTCTGTTCAATCTGGGGTTGATTTTTCTCTCCAGGGAGCCTCGCTACACTCACATGGAAATATTTCTAACTGTAGTCACTTGGACATCAAGCTGCTTGGAGATGATCTTTACCTTTAACATGCTTGTCTATCATTTTCTTCCTGACCTCCTCAGACAACTCTCCTTGGTTTTCTCCGGTTTCAGTGAACGTGATGATACAAACAGCTGCAATAAATACAGTGCTGTGAAAAAGTTTTTGCCCCCTTATATTAATTATACACAAAGATAACCTTAGTAAATATAAAATGAAGTTTTAAATAATTTCATTTATTAAGGGTAAAAGGCTGTCCGAACCTGCCTGGCCCAATGTGGCCCAAAGTTATTTACCCCTTGATAAATAATGAATGAACTGTTATTAACCACATTTTTTAGAAAGCTGACATCTCCCAGTTCTAAGGCTTTGGGACTCCAGCGAACCACAATGAAACTTAGAAGCAACAACGACTGATCCAGGAGGTCATAAAGAACGCAGAACAACATGTAAAGAGCTGCAGGCCTCACTGTTCTCAGTTAAGGTCAGTGCTAACAATAAGAAAGAGACCGGGCAAAAATGGCATCAATGGGCGAGTTCCAAGGCAAAAGCCACTGCTGACCATAAAGAACACAAAGGCTCGTCTCACATTTTTCAAAAAACATCTTGATTATCCCCAAGACTTGTGGCAAATATTCTGTGGACTGACGAGACAAAGGTTAAACTTTTTGGAAGGTGTGTGTCCTGTTACATCTGGTGTAAAACTAACAAAGCATTTCATAAAATGAACCTGACATCAGTAGTCAAACGTGGTGGTAGTGTGATGGTCTGGGGCTGCTTTGCAGCTTCAGGACCTGGACCACTTGCCATAATTGATGGAACCATGAAATCCTGAAGAAGAATGTCCGGCCATCAGTTTGCAGTCAAAGTCCAAACTTAAATCCAACTTAGATGCTGTCATGTGACCTTAAACAGGCAGTTCATGCTCAAAAACCCACCAACGTGGCTGAATAAAACAATTCTGCAAGGAAGAGTGGCCTCACTCCTCCACAGTGATGAGTGAGACTCATTGTCAGTTATCTCTGCCAAGTGTGACACAACCAGTTATTAGGTTTAGGGGACAATTACAGTTTTGTTTTAAATCTGAATTTTGTATTTATTCGGGTTATGTATGTGTAATATTAAAAGTTGTTTGATGATCTGAATCATTTAGGTTGACAAAAATGCAAAAAAAGATCAGGAAGGACGCAAATACTTTTTCACAGCACTGTAAGTTAAAAGACTGAAGACACATTTATATATGTCTTATAGTTCAGCAGTAACATAAGTCTGGAGCCAGTGGATCATCTTGGTTCTCCTCCATCTCCCTGTCTTCAGCCACTAGGAAGCAGACAGATCAACTGTGTGCATGTGAATCACTGAATAATGAAAAGTACTTTGTAGGGTTCTTTATATGTGAATACACAACATGTACATGTAATATTTACCCCCTTAGTTCTTTAGAGACAGATTAAACATAACATTATACAATTACAGCTCCTTAATGTCCTTTTTTAGGGTTTGAAGCTGTAACATCCCCATGAGGACATGATTTGAGATCAGCTTACTTCCATAATTTAATAAAGCTCCTGTAGGGATTGGACATACGGTAACACTGAGGTGTAGCATAAATCAGGGTATACCAGCGCTGCTGGACTTCTAATGACAGGAGGAGTAGGGTGGATTTATTGCTGGTTTATAATGGCTGTCATGTAAGTGGTAAATGACTACTGCTTTCCTTTTTGCATTAAAGTATATTACTGCATACTTTCTGTAGTTGTTGACAACCTGGGTTACTCTGCTGGTTTCAGGTTTTACATTTGGATCAGTGTCATTCAGCCCCAAGAGCAGCAGTGAGGTTTTCAGTGTGTGGTTCACAGTCGGAGTCTCGCTTCATCCCAGAGATGCTGGACTGGGCTGTGATCAGAGTTCTGTTCAGACCAGTCGACTATTTCCACACTAACCATTTGTGTATGGGCCTGGTTCTGTGCACAGGGGCACTGTCGAGTTGAGCACAAACACAAACTGCTGCCGCAAAGTTGGAAGCACAGTAATGAAATATTACTGTTAAATGTGGCATCAGTTTCCCTTTATTGGAAATAAGGTGGTCAATGTGCATTTGGACATGTAGTAGTGTCACTTTTTTGCTATTTATTTAAACAGAAACCTCATGAAGAGCTACACTTATCATGGACAGAACAATTATATGTTGAATATTGTTTAAAACAACAATAAAATCTATACCTTACCCCCCTCTGCTGCTTGGACATCTAAAATTGAAACAGGCAGAGAGAGGCCAGAGGTCAACCTGAATCTCTAACTATCTCACCTCGCATCCTTTGGTACCCGAGCCTTCTCAAAAGAGAACTTGGGCAGGCTGCTTGAGTCATACGTCCTGGATGTGGGTTCAGCCGAAACTCCAGCTTTGGCTCCTTTCCTCCTGTTGAGTGTTTCCCTGATGCGAACGCTGAGGTTGGGGCTGCTCTTCCCGCTTGCTTTGACAGAAGGGGGCCGCGATGCCAGACCGGTCGAGGCTCCGTTCTGGTTCTTCATCACATCCTGCAGCTTGTTGAGCTGGATGCACTTGTTCTGCAGCTCCTCGCTCAGCTCGGCCAGAGCGCGTGTCTGCTTGGCCAGCTGCTCCTGGAGACCTTTGATCTGCTGCTCTTTGGCACTGAGCTCCTCATCCTTCCTCTTGCCCTCTCGCTCCAGCTCCTCCACTCTGGCCCTCAGAGAGTCCAGGAACGAGATTTTGATCCCACCGCCTTGATCTCTGTGGGCTCGGCCATTAGAAGAAGAGGCAGCAGAGCCGTCGGTGGATTTGTACCGCTTCGATTTCACCGAACCGTTCCCCATCTTATCACCTGACAAAGACGAGAAACTGAGTCAATACGTGCTGAAAATGTTACCAAAGAGAAGTGAGCTTTTCCCACGGTGCAGTGACATTTAGCACAAAAACAGTCTGTTTGAGGAAGAAGCTCCAGGGAGGTTTTCAAACAAAAGAGCTGACGTGAGGAGAGAAAACCGGAGAGAGACGGAAAGAGAAGCGAGAGGGAGAGCAAATCAGTATATAATGGTCAATGAGTGTGTCTGCTCCATTTATTATTCAGAAGACAGGAAGTGTTGTATTACATCAACAGTCACTCCCTCTGCTCTGATGTAGCAGCGAGAGAGATGCTGCTCAGCTTTTATCAAAATGAAGCCTGAAACTACTAAAGTGATCTTTTGTGAGGGGAAATGTCACAGAACAATCCTGTGGTTGTTGTGTGGCACCGGCTCCCACTCACTCACTCAGTTGACTTCATTCATGAGATTCCTGCTCGGATGCAGTGAGTGGATGTCAGACCAGATTCTCAACAGTCCTGCAGTCACTTATTCCCCTGAAATGTCCCTTTATTTATTTTTCTTTGCTTTAATATTTCAACTCTTTATCATTTCTAGATTCACTGACTGTTCAGATTCATGAGAATATTCGTCGGATGTTTTATGCGTAAAAGCTCATTAAGAACAAATCCGGTTGAGTTTGGCGGTTCGGTATCAACCCAAACGTCTCCTAAGAGGATCGTGCACCTGCAACTTCCCGATGCCTCGTCATTGTTTCCTGAGATGGGAGTGAAGCATGAATCCGTCTAGTTCAGGGGAAAATTCAACACTCACCTGCTTCAGAGCCTTCGAACGACCTCAGGAGACGATGTGAGAGAAGAAACGATGTGTTTGCGCAGTGGAGCATCAGTAGTTCATCACACAGTTCATCCACAGCACCGGTCGCGTCCTCTCCTCTTCTCTCTCCTCTCTCCTCCTCTCCCCGTCTCGCTTTTCCTCCTCCAGTGTGCGCGTTCTCGCATGCGCGGCCATGTTTGGCGCGTCAGGTGTCAGCGGCCAGATTTAGTAGAAATAATGTTACTGATCCGAGTTTTTTTGGTATTTCACCAGAAAATCTTTAGACTTGTAACAATAAAAAAACTGCATCGGCATGAATCTAATTAAATTAATTTAACAGAGTAGCCGATAAGATGTTAATGAAAAACATCCTGCAAAACTTTAAAACGACAGAATTACTCCAGTAAAATTATTGGTACATGCCTAAAAAGATACTTCAAATTCTTTACTTAAGCTGGTGTACTAAGTACATGTTCAGAAATGAGTACTGTTAAAGTACAGACATTAAAAAACATCATTAAATAAAGATCTTTATTTAAAAAGAGTTTTTCCTCTTCACTGTTGCTTTGTGCTGCTCAAGAGGGATTGGTTGGGTTTTTCCTTATTATTTAATTGTATTGTAGAGTCTTAAACCTCACACTGTAAAGTGCCTTGAGAGGACTTTTGTTATGATTTGGCGTTATATAAATAAACTTGAACTGAGTTGAATAAAGCCACATTTTATTCACAATGAAACATAGAAAACATATCAAACATTTAACTGAGAAAATGAACCATTTTAAGGATTTTTTTAATTAATGGCAGCATGTTAGGTTAATTAGGTTTGGTTAGTGTGATCATGCAAAAAAAAGGTGGTGGAAGTGTTAAAAGTACAAACTCAAATTAAGTAAAACTGCAAGTATTTGCCTAGAAAAGTAGAAGTACTGACTACAAGCCCTAAATATAACCTAAAGTAAAAAAGTAAAAGTACTCCAACTTAGAAAACACTGTTGACTTGTTGACCTGTTGATAACATAAATGTCCAGATTAGTTTGACACATGATGGTAAAAATGTGGGATTGATTTTAATATGCATGTATGAAGTGACAGGATTAATCCATGAATCATACTTCAGTGTTTTATTAGTGTTTAAAGTTTTTATAAGAATCAAAACCTGCAAAAAGTAACTAGTAACTAGTAACTAATGCTGAAAAATACACGCAGCGTAGTATTTGTATTTGTAGTAAAGTAAAAGTGCTGTAGTCCTGCAAAGTACTTTAAAATTGTACTTAAGTACAGCACTTAAAACTTACTTAGTTCTTTAACACCAGTATCTCTGTAAAGCTGGTCCTGCTCTATGTGTCGTCCCTGATATATTAGATATATATTTAGTTTCTGTGACACTGAATTTCAAAAACCAGTTTGACTGAAGCAACTGACACAGGCCTGTGGTTCCTGTTGTAACTGGTTCGCTGGGGGCTTCTGCAGTCATCTGTGTAGGACGGATTAGTACTAGCATCAAAGTACCAGAACTCAGTGTGACATATAGTATTACTGAAATATAATTACTAATACATTCATATGTAAACTGGTGGAACTGGTTTCAGCCACTTCATGACCTGTGGTTAATTCATAATAATACAGACAAACAGCGTCTGATGGTCTCATCACAAAACAAAATATCCAATGCAAAGTTCTTCATCTCTGTGAAGCTGCTGAACTCTACACAATCAGTAACTTCACTCTTAATATTCAAGACACTGCTGAGGACACAACTGTTCTGTGAGTTTCTATGCTCTTAAATACACTACAAAAATACACTTTAATCAGTTTTATAAAAGTAAATAAATAAATAAAAACTTTCTTGCACTTACATGTCATGAAACAGACACACTTCTTCTGATAGCGCCTTGTTTTAAAGTTTTCTCCTCGATTTAGATTTTGCTTGTCTTGTACCTCACTTGCAAGTCGCTTTAGATAAAAGCGTCTGCCAGATGACTAAATGTGAAAGTAAATGTAGATACATGAAAAATACAGTCATTAACATTTTATATTGTGTACTAGCTGAATTCATCTGGTACTTCAGCAGCAATTTCAAACAAAAGTTGGAGCCACTTCCACATTTTCAGGGCTGATCTTGTTTCAAAAACTTGTCTTGAAAATAAACAGTTGGACCTGCAGAGGCACATGGGGCCTTATTTATGGACTAAAACGCTCCGTGTGAAAGGTTGTTGAGTATAAGTTTGCTAATTTTCAGCTGTGGAAGTTGTTTCATTTTGGAGTCTGTCTGCTACAAACAAACAGAAAAGGGCTTTAATGATTTCACAAGTACCTGCAGCTGTCAAATAAATGTAGTTATGTAAAAAAGTGCATTTCCTGTTGATGTGGTGGAGAAATAAAATACAGGTGAGATAAATGGAATAAAGTGCGAGCACTGAGTTACTGTAACAGGAGACAGACGTGTGGTGAGAAGACAGGATCAGGACTGGGGCATGGTGTACGTGCAGGACGGTGGGTGCAGACATCCACGTCTGGATGTGATGCATGTGACTGTTCAGTCTAAAGTCTAGACCCAAAGCCGCAGTCCTTCACATCCACAAATGATTAATTGGTTTTCCCAGCGTGTTTGTCTGTGACGTTGGTCTGAGCAGCCTGGCCTGCAGCAGATTCCACTGACGGGCACAGAACAATAATGGCAGGTGGCCAAAGCGGATTCATCTGCAGCACTCAGACCGCGACCACATAATAATCCAGGTCAGTGACTCCCAACCTGAACCCAGGAGGAATCTCAGAGCCGGGAAGAGAATGCGAGGACACGCTTTGAACCAGCAAGGTGTTTTCACTTACGCCTGTAGCTGACTCTGTATCCAGGCCTTCTCCCAGTGGCTGGGCTGGGCTTCAATAACTTGCTGAAGGGCACTAGGGCAGAGCACATGTTCAGATTGACAGAATTGACTGTTTTGGCTTTTAACAGTCGCTGTTGTTCACAGTTGCTCAATAGTTTGTGACCTTCAGCTGCCGGAGGAAACCATGTCACCTGAAACATGACGTTCGCTGTTGTTCTGTGCTGTTTTCAGTTATATGTCACAAAGTCTGACATGTGTTGGTCTGTAGTTTCCTGCCGCTTTAGAACGCAACTCTACTACTACTACTGTACTACTCCACTACAAGTAGAAGTATCCGATTATTTTACTAAAGTACATGATCGAAATTTTACCTAAAGTACATAAGTAAAGGTTTATAGTTCATAAAGTATTTATGAATCCAAAAACTGCAAAAAGTAACTACCCTTGCAAGTGTATTTCTTCAAGTATACTTAGTAATGTTCAAGTATATTTCACAGTCATACTTCATGCAGTAAGAATACTAATACTAATGTACTTGTAGAATATTTATAAGTATACTTTTTGATACTTTTTGGGATGAAATTGACCCACTTTGTAGGTAAGAGAAGTATACTTGTAGTATACTACAAATATACTTTTATATAGTTAGTTTAGTGGTGATGTACTACTAGTATACTTTTCATGATTCTATGATTATGATGATCTAAATATTCTTCTAAATGGAACTTACATGTGTACTACTAGTTTACTTGAAGTTTACTTTATCCTCCTTGTCAGTTGAGAGTAATAGTTAAGTATTTGTTTAGAATATCAATGCAGTATTCCATCCTATCATGTTACTGTACTGAAATAAAGCTGTGTCAGTGTCACTGTATGTCATATAATCACCCTGTGGAAACGATCACAGTTACACGTTAACTCAACAAATGATTACCTACCATAGTTAGTCTTTAAAAGGCAAAACACCAAATTACAAGAATTATTAATTGATAACATTAAAAAGTATTTGTTGACAAAGTTAAATCACTGAAATGCATGCTGGGTATTTCTCTATACTTGTCAGTATACTTAAATATAAGTACAAATACAGGCCAAATATACTTATACTGTGCCCTACCTGCTGTATACTGACAGGAATAAAAGTCTATCTCTAATAGGTAGAGAAAAAGTATGAAAGTATACTATAAGTATACTTGAGTATACTTCTTTTTTGTAACTAATGTTGTAAAAATAAATATAGTCGAGTAAAAGTGCAGTATTTTCCCCTTATTTCCCCCATTGATACTCCGGTAAAATAAAAGTACTTCAAACATTGCACTTAAGTACAGTGCTTGAGTAAATGTACTTAGTTACAAAACACCTATATATATATATACTGTATATACTGTGTATATATATATATATACGCTTTTTTGAGATTCTAATAACTGGACCTTTAAGATGCAGATGTTTTTATATTAGAATCTCTGAAACTTATCCATGTGTGATTTAAGGGAATTCCTTGTTTTCAGGTTTATGTTTCATGAATTTATATTTTTTTACAGAGATCAGTTTTTACTTAGCCTTACCTTTTAAATGGCTGCTATGACGTTTTATTTTGAAGTGAAGGTATGCAGGGTAACAACACTGCATGAAATGAAATGTGTGTTAATGTGTGTTGTGCCATACATATTTATCAGTTAATTTTGTATACTACCACACACTAGTGCTATGTAGTAAATGTTTACACAGGGTTAAGCTAAGTTATAAAGTGCAATTCAGACACAGGCAATTCAAGGTGCTTTACAGCAGCAACTAAATATATAAATATGATTAAGAACCTTTAAATGAGACATAAACCACAAGCAATTAGTAGAAACATACAATTAAAAATAGAATAAGACAAAATCAGAAAAGAAAAAAAAGTGCAATAAAGTAAAAATAGCACATAAATAATTAATACCTTGGAATTATAGGAATGCTAAATTGAACAATAGTGTTGAGTCAACAGTTTGAGCAGACTTCAGGTATTCAGGTAACCTATTAGCTGAGGGGCAAAGGTCGACCAGCTCATTTCTGTGTGGAGTTCACGTTCTCCCTGAGTCTGCGTGGGTTCTCTCTCTCTCTCTCTCTCTCTCTCTCTATTTGGGTACTCTGGACAGTAGGTACAGTACTCAAAAAAAATACAGCCGAGTTACCTGGTAAATCTAAATGGCCTAAAGATGTGAACACGAGTGTCTGTCTCTAAATGTCAGCTATGATTGACTGTCCAGGGCTCTGCGGAAAAGCACTGAGGATAATGTCAGAATGGGTTCACTAACTGCATTTGGCCACTTGGTGGAGCCAAATATCTTTTTTTGTGCCTCTGCGTTTTTTAATGTTCACTATTTATCTTGAACAGCGTTTTATACAATTTATCCTTCCACATATTCAATTAAATCAATTTACTTACTTCTTTTAAAAAAACTTAATACATTAATGCATCACTGTTTGTTTCATTTAGTTTGATTGGATCATTGAGGCAGAGACACTACAACTGTTTCATTACAATCATTAATGATCCAGATTTCCATCTCACAGATGTCATTAACTGTTTTTTATAACTGTTTTTTCTTTCTTTCTTTCTTTCTTTCTTTTTCCTTGCTTCTTTCCTTTCCTTTCCTTTCTTTTCTTTTCTCATAGGTCCTTTCTGGACGTTATAAACTGTCACACACCTGATGTGCTTCATTCATGAAGGACCAAGGAGGACAATCATTATACCCAGTTGTGCAAAGTAACCAAGTCCATTAACTCAAATATTAAACCAAAGAATAAACTTAAACTTAAGGCAATTGTAGTTTAGTATTTTCTTTTTCAACTACTATATATTTCTATATAGTACTACATTCCTGAGGTAAATATTAATAACAAACAGTTCAATTGAATTCTAGAGTCCTGTAGTAAACTAGCTCCATACACACCAATCAGGCATAACATTGTGACTCCCTGTACAACCTAATGTAATCCAGCACAACAGCCATTAATTCTACATGTACAAACTTTAAACTGTCAATAGGATCTAATTCTACTATATGTTTATTACTGAGGGGTCCTACTGGACTGCATTATATTAAGAGGTGGTTCTACTGTTTTGGCCTCCCTGTTTACATACATTTGTATGTATACATATATGCAGTACGTGTAGTAATGTGCCGCTCACACATAGGAGTCACCTTTCGTCAAGAAGGTCCTGGGTTGGTCTTTCTGTGTGGAGTTTGCATGTTCTCCGCCGTGTCTCTCCGGCTTCCTCCCACAGTCAAAGACATGCATGTTGACTGGAGACTCTAAATTGGCCGTAGGTGTGAGTGAGAATGTCAGTGGTCGTCTCTGTCTATATGTGGCCCTGCGATAGACTGGCAACCTGTCTAGGGTGTACCCTGCTTCTCGTCTGTATGATAGCTGGCATAGCCTCCAGCAAGTCCATGACCCATGTCCTACGGGGATGAAGCGGTTCAGAAAATGGATAGATGGATGCTCAGACATAAGAAAAGAGTAAAATACTGTAACATTCTTCTGTTTTAATTACTTTTACTTTCAGTACATTTTTTCTGAAGATACCTGAAATAGTTCATAACAAATATAAAAAATATAAATATACTTGTACTGTTCTATAATTTACATTTATTTGTATTTTCTTCTTTTCCCATTCCACAGATGTATTTACCACAGGTTTCTACAGCCGACGCTGGTTCTGATGCAACTCCTCCACCTATTTCCACCAGGATAAGGTCAGTACTGGTCTGTGCAACCTCAGTGGGTGCTTTTTAAAAATATATAAATGGCAAATCAATTAGTAAACTTAACAAAACAGTCATATTTCACTGCTGTTTTGACCTGCAGCATTAGCGCTGAAAATTATTATTATCTGCCTTACTAATGGACTATATTTTTAAATGTATTAAAATCTTACTCAATCTGCAGCCAACTGTTATTCAGTAACAGTATTTAATTTAATTGTCTTCACTGAAGTTATCAGATGCTCCACCTGCTGTAAATGTTTGCATCCTGCAGTAGAAATCTTCAAAACCTAAATAGACCTTTGAGCTCAGATCTTATTGATTACAAAGTGTTAAAGGGTCAAAAGACAAATCCACAGTGTCACTTGATAGTTTTAACAGTATTTTATTAACTCTCTTTAAGCACAACTAAATCTTTAATAAACAATTCCTCTATTTAACTTTAACTGTCCAAATACAAATGGATGAACACAGGGAGAAAAAGAAGCTTACAGTATGTACACAATCAACCACAACAGCACTCTGTGTTGAGGGAGGAACAGTCAAGGCAAAGCAGACACATCAGTCAAACATTTAACTTCATATTCTTGAGCAAGTACCTTGAAAAATAAGTGTCTCAAACAAACCTGTATAAAAATAACAGCTAAGCAGATATTTGAGGACTAGATGAGCACGTTATGTACTTGGTACAAAATTAAATAACAATAAAATAAGGAGCATGAATACACATATAAAGATTTATAAATAAAACATACGGGGGAAAGTTTCCTTTCAATGAAAAAATAAAATCATAAAGATATTTAGCATGTGTAGGGTTTAAACAGAAATCCTCTCTTCACATTTTTCAACCATTCGATTCTGACTGAACCACGATGGGGCAGCACCAACACACATGTTCTACACAAGCACGTACAACAGGGCCCACACATCCTGACTTCTCTTCTCAGCAGCAGAGGGCTATTTTAACACTGATTATCAGGAAGAACAGGAAGCACACTTCACATCAGCGCTGAAAGCTTCACTATGCTTCGCATGAGTGCTTCTCGGAGCCGACAGCATCTTAAAGGTTCAAATCTGTTCAACCACACGAGAAACAGGCTGAAGCTTACGGAGGCTTTCAGCGCATCCAGGACGAAGAAGTGTAGCTTCCCGCTTAAAAATCACAAAACTTTATACAACACAACCAAAACAAAATCTTATTTCAAATGCAGCCAGTGCACTTGTTCTTACATCACAATTAACAAAAGCATCAAACATGGAGAGAAAGACACTTGGGTTTCGTACAAAAGGAGAGACATGAAACAAAAACTACAAATGATGGCTAGCTTAATGATAAACAGTGTTGCGGGTTAAGGTTTGAGTTCTCCATACAGAGAATGCTGGCTTGTGGAACCAGAGAGAGTAGCGTTTCCGTGGTGTTAGCCGACCAGCGGCTAACTGTAGCGTCTGTGGAAAATTAAAGTGGGAACAAACAACCCCAACATCTCACAGAAGGTTCGTCAGGGCAAAATGCTTCGGACAGGGGGAAAAGAGCAGCTTCCGTGGCCTTAACAGCGAGGGTTTGAAGAGTTTTCTTTCTTTTTAAAAGAAGAAAGTCTTACAAAGAGATGGAAAAACAGCTGTCTTGAAATATACAGCACAAAGAGCAAGAGGATAAGGAAAAGCAGAGCTTAATAATAGAAATCTGAAGCTGGAGGGAAGCAAAAGGTCCTCGCCAGCCAAAGTAGAGATTGTCGTTTCCCTTCCAACACGGGGATACTTTGCGTTGTTGACCGGGCACGGCCCACTTGTCAGGTTAGTTTTCATTCTGGCTTCTCCAGTTTGCAGGTTTAGACCCTGTTTAGCAGAGTGGATCTGTGGAGAGGAGAGAAAGTAGACACCTGTTAGTTTCTGCTTTTTTTTGTGATTCTGACACAAGTCAAAGCAAGTAGTAAACTGTAAATGTGACTGTTATCAATGCACAATGAGTTGCAGCAACAGTAGAGACAGTCTGCCACACAGTCCTGTTGATCAGCCTCTCTCTCTCACTCCGAGCCGAGCAGCACGTTCTGCTGATGCAGCTCGGCTGGAATAGAGTGACAGATCGTGTCGCAGTGGAGGCGAGGCTCAGGGGGGGACGCAAAGAGGGTTGGCAGGCTACTCGGAAACGTGACTACACACACAGTTGAGTAACTGGGCTCAACCCAGTGGATCCAAAACCTGCTCTCACCTCTGACCCGTGCCAAAGGATCTGAGTCATACGTCTGCATGTGGGCAGTCAAGTGTGTGTGGGCTGCAGCTATTTTTATTCCTACATGTTTGTTCATTATGTAGTGTGTGTAAAACATGACGAGCAGTGCTGTTCTGCAGGTCACAGAAGTAGGCTGAACAGACTTTTTATTCAATTTAAAACAGGTTAATAATATTTTTAAGATGCATGAATTGCATGAACATTTTTGGCTACTACAGAGCAGAGGAACGATGTGCTGACATGCAAGCACCTTTCAATGACTGTATTAATCCAAAAACAAGTCAGTCAAGCAGACACTCTCTCTACCTTTAAGACTACGCTTAAAACGTTCCTTTTTGATAAAGCTTATAGTAGTCAGAGCTGGTTCAGGTGACTCTGAACCATCTCTTATGCTTCTATAGTTTTAGACTGCTGGGGGACCTTCTTTGACACACTGAGCTCCTCCTCTTTTCTCTCCATCTACTCATACATGTCATTGACATTGTGTCTCTCTCCCATAGTTGTCTGTCTGTCTGTCTCTCTCTCTCTCGGCGACCCACTTTGTCCCCAGTGCAGTTTGCGTCAATTACAACTTCAGCATGTGATGAAGCGTGAGGAAATATCCTCCTGTCAGCTCTCTGGGGGCTTTCTTCTGTCTGGGCAAAGACATTAATCCGTCCTCACACACACACATACACAGTGTCTAGGATGTCAGTGTGTGAAAATGACTGATGTCCTTTTATGCAAGCGATGGGGTGACCAACAAGAATGATGAGCGCCTCTGTGTGTTTAATGCATTTAGTGAATAGTGCTCAGGTCAGCATCAGTCTGACCCAGATCCCTGTGGGTCTGCTTGGTCAGTGGGATGGTAGGAGGGGACTTAATTGAAGGACTGGAAATGCCTGAAGGGTGTGTGTGTGTGTGTGTGAGAAGAGGGAGACGGGGGTTTATACACACCTCAGAGACTTCCATCTGTCCTTCTCCATGTTGTTCTCAGGACCTTCACTCTCGTATGACGCCAGATACAACGCTGCAATAAGAAAATCAGCAAGTATTTTAGCTTTCAGGCTGAAAAATTGATTCCTGACATGACATTAAGTAGCACTGCTATCACCAGCTGTTAGGGTCTCATTATGTACATGTAAAGCCATAAATATCAGTTTATTTCATTCATTTTTTTGCTTTAATATAACATTTCCTATGATAAATTATGTGCTTTTACAATAGGAAAAGTGAATATAGGATAGGTTGGGACATAAAGTAGGACTAGGATTATCTGTAGAAGTTTTTTGAGTATAAATTATAAAATTTACAGTTTTCTTCTGATCACTTTAGTTCTTTCTGTAATGACTAGTACCATGTACAGTATGTACAGATACAGGTCGACTGAAGGATGTCCACTATCACCCAACAGTCACCTGGTCAGGAAGTGAAAGGACTGCGCTGTTTATAGGAAGAGACATTTCACAGCTGATTGGTTTCTGCACTTTGGTGTCAGGAAGATTTTCCAGGCCTCCCTGTGTCTGTCTGATAAGACGCTGATAACACACACGCACACACACACACACACACACACAACTTTGATGTGGATTAAAAGAGACGGAAACTATCAGCGCTGCTCGAGTATGAGGGGTGATAACAGGGTGTGTGCAGGATTTGAGGCTTAGCAGGAAAAGAGTTGTTCTGTTTCGTCTGGTCTACTGCATGTTATCGAGGACAGAATGCATGACTGTGCTCACTGCTGTTATTTATATACAAGACAGATTTAAAACCTGCAATCAAGGAAACTGGATTATTTCTGGATTGTTTTCTTCTGCTTCTAGTATTCACGGTAAGCCAAGCTAACTAGCTGCCTGCTGAAGCTTCATATTGAGCATTGAGGACATACTGTAAATTAGCACCATGTGAATAATGTTCTTTTTCCGGTGCGCCTGTTTCCGTTATCACTCTTAAATTTTATGATTTTAAATCCATTTGTTAATAAACTCACCATCTTCAGTGAAGACGGGAGCAGTCAGCAGGTACTGCAGGATCTTTCGATCCTTCTCGAACGGACACTCCACCTTCTTCCAGGTCATGAATTCGCTCACTTGTTTGGCAAGTTCCCAGAATTTCTGCAATAAAACCAACACAAACAATGCACATTAATATCCAGACGGGATGGGACATGTTTAAGCACCTACTCTGCACAACATGATGTTTGCATGGACAGTGTTGTCCTGGTTAAGAGGCCAAAAGCTAAATGACCCATTAAAATAATAAATCATGTTGACATTTTTTTGGCTGCAGTCTTGAAATACGTAGCCAGATGGCGAACTCTACAGTACTGAACAGTCTTTGTGAGGTTCCAGTGTGGATGGCCATTGACCCACAGTAGCACAGAAGGCTATAGTCAGCTGTTGTGAAGTGAGAACAGAGCAGAGCTAAAAAAGGTTCCCAGGATAGAATTAATGCTTAAAATAGGGTCTGATTCAGTGGAACTGTGACGCAAAAACCCTGGAAACACTTATGAGTCTCTGGTCAGTGTGTTTGTTCCGTGGAAACGGCTGGATTTCACACACTCAAGTCTTACTTCTTTATCCTTAAACACTTTAAGGAAGTGGAAATAAATAGCAACAAATCTGTTGCCACATGTAGTAAATACAGCGACACAAGGAGTCAGCTGTGGGGAAAATTAAGAGTAAACCTGGAGTAATCTGTCGCCGGGGAATTTCTCGCTGGGGATTGTAAGATTCACTCTACCTGAAAGTTGATGTGTCCGTTTGGCAGCCTGTTGGCACAGCCCTCGTTCAGGAAGTAGATGTCTTTTATGAGCAGGCTGAAGAAAGGGATGACAATCTGCGAGACAACAGAAAGAGAAAGGGGTTCAATTTCACAGGAGATGTAAGGGGATTTCCACATGACTGCCAGGTTGTAATCCTTAACTCTAAATAGACAAAGGGCATCCAATGTTCAATATAACTTCTGTGCAAAAAGGCGCATTTTTCTTTGTAAGACCCAAAAGACACAGTGGTGGTGCAGCAGCATGTATAAATACCCTATAACCTTTATTAACCACAAGTTTCATAGAATGAATTCCCCCCAGACCAAAAATGCAGAAGTGAGACTCGAGTAAAGATGACATTTTCAAGAGCAGAAGAAGAATTCCTCTTTAAAGTTCCTTAAATAATTCATCGCCGCCCTCGTAACACGATTTAGGTCACTGCATGTTGGGGTGCCAACATAGATGTTGATGGAGAACAGAATAGGACAGTGGCACCACACTAGATTTCAGGACTTCAAGCTGGCTGCTTAAACCTGGTGTTAATCAGTAATAAGCACATGACATGTTTGCCGGTGTGAAGAGATGCTGCAAACTGACACAGTGACCTACATAAACAAAGACCTCAGTCGCCCCTTTTCTGAGCATCTAAACGCGCCTCCACCCACGATGATCAAACATTCATGACAGTGGAGCTTTAACAGAAAAGCGAAAAGCAGCAGGACTCTTCATAAGTGTTCTGTGTATTATTCAGACAATCCATTCTGATTGTGTCAGAGGTTGCACTTGAATAAACCAACCACTCCCTTTCCTCATGTTTTCAGTTTTCACTTCTATCCGCAACTTTTCTGTTGCCAGTGAATCCATCTCATGTGTATTTGTTTAACTCTGTTTTTGACCAAATTCTACATCCACATCTTTCTTTTTATTAACTGGGACCCAGTGAAGTCTGAACAGCATGTGCAGCGATGGGGTCTGCAGGGGCAGGATGTTGTTTACGAGACATGCACCATCTGAGCACAGAGAGGAGGCGGTCACAGCTGGAGACATGCAGGAGTAGCTGGAAGTGCAACACATCTACACTTAGACTGGTGTGGGTAATTGAGGTGGTGGTGTATTTGTTATCAAAAACCTTTGTAACTAACCTTTTTGTTTCTGTTCACTTTATAAGAGCTGAAATTTCAGGCACCTCAAGAACTAATTTACCTTTTAGTCTGAATAATTGTAGACATTATTGGATTTTATAAATCCAATGATTAACAACCAGATTCAACAGGATCGATGAATTTCTATAATGAAAATGTTTATTTATCAATTGCTTAGTGATTATTCTCTGCAATCTTAATGATTTTATTCAAATCATAGGTTTCCTTTAGTTTTGATATATAAATGACTCAACAAGACGTTTCTTGAAGTTAATACAAACTAGTGGCTTGCCTGTGTTTCAGGTCTGATTACAAAATGTCCTGGAATTACATCATGTGTAATGACTTTTTTGTAAAATGTTTTGCGCAGTTGTTGCTGCACAACCAAACATGTCACACATCGAGTCTGTTTCAGATCAGTGGTTGTGCATTTTCAGAAAGCAACAATCATCTAATGGTTTAAATCTTTCTGTGCTTAAAGCAAAGAGCAAAACTAGAGGAAAACTGCAGAATTGTTGGCTTTGTTGATCCTCTGAATAAGTCAACAGCACTGTGGATGCCTGGAAGAGCCTATAAACAACCCCCAACCCTCCCTAAAAGGAGAGGTCACAGGAGCGAGAACATACCAGACTCCTTGGGAACTTTCCATCTCACGACCCCGACCTCTTGTCCGGGTTTGTTTGCATATCTGAGCTCTAACAAACATCGCCTTACAAACCTCAGGAAGCCAGAAACATATTGACAGTACGCTCTGTCTCTATAAAAAAATGGTTATTCAACATGGAATGACGTGAGAAGAGGCTGACCACTAACGCCAGGCAGCTTATGAGCTTTACGCTGCCACAGATTCAGGGTGGGCAGCTCGAGAAGAAGCAGGGAACGCTGTGTGTTCTGGCAGACGGCCACGTTTCATTTTCCCTGCACATTTTTGATTAGCAGAAACCAAGACCCTCCTCATATCCTGACCCACTTATAACTTGACCTCTGTGCTACACTGTTATGCAACCTCAGTCCCCATCCAAGTGCACTCAAGAGGGTGCTGACGGCGTAAACACGATGGGAACACAGCGCCCAGACGATAACAAGATACAGCGAGCAGCGAAGCTGTGGTTTGTTTTTCCCCTTCGCGTCGACATCAACTATTTCCTTCTGACGTCGCAGTGCGTGAAGATAAAGGCTGCACGATAAGCATCTCAGCTTTTGACAGAAGTGTAATCAGCGATCCGCTTCAACATGCGTCACCGCCGCTTTGACGGGGAGCTCTAATGGTCAGCGCTTATGGTGAAACTGAACGGTCACAACAGCTGTCAAGTGGACACGAAAGCCTGATTCTTCACTGTCAGTGACTCTGGAGTTTCAGCCAAAAGTCTAAAATGTAAGCTCAAGTCTGGAGAGCAGATGTGCAGTGGGTTTATACAAGTGGTTGCTGCTGGATCTGTTACATAAAAGAAATGTTTTGGCGAATGTCCCAGTGGTGGTGGTTTTTGGTAGAATTTCACTTTAAATATCTGCGTGTAAACTTAATTTGCACACGTTGTGCTCACATGGGAGCTGAACTACAGCGAAGCCTACTGGGAAAGTTAAAAGTTATATTCAGATAATTCATCAAAACGCTAGCTCAATCACATATAGTGTGGGTTTAGTGGTGGAGCTAGTGCTGGTTGGGAGCCAGCTCAGAACCAGTTTGAATTGAATCGCTGGCTGGTGAAAAGGCGGATGTGTTGAGAACGCACCTTCTCTCTGCTGCTGTTGGCAGTGATCGACCTCTGCGTGGCTCCTCTCAGTGCTGTCCTGTAGTTGTAGAAGTTGCTGGAAGGATCCATTTGGTGCTGAGGATAAAAAAAATTCAGAGGGTTAATTATCAAGTTAACATTTGATCAAAACATATCCTGCATAATATGTTTTGTATTATTTGTGACTACGAGGATCCTGGTTTGCTCTAATCTTCCACCACATTGGCCAAACTATCACTATTCTGACATTTGCTACAATTAATGATGAAACTAAAAGTAATAGTGAAAGTATTTGTCACTTCTCCAAATGATCCTTTAACTGTCACCGTGGTTTTGTAACTCTCACTGTTGTGATATAAACCTGTCAGGGTCATGTGATGGGGAATCAGGAGTTCGATGACAACATCGCCCACATGACCTCTGACAAACCAGTTCACGCAGCCATGTGAGAAATTAATTTAGGATTTAGTTCAAAACGAGCTTAAGCACATGGGGCCAGTAAGAGGAAATCATCACAAGACAGAAACGAGTGTGTGTGATTGACAGAAAGCAAGAGACAGAAGGAGACGAACTCTGGTGAGACGTGAAGAACTGAGTCTCTGAAAGCTTTTAGATCCCGCAGAGGTTCCCAATCTGAGTCGTCTCATCCTCAGATCTCCTCTGATCTGAGGCCGACTGACGGCCTGATGGGCTCAGGGAGTCTTTCCTGCAGCATCTGAGCTTTGCTCAGGTACCACAGGGAGGAGGGCAGGGTCGTATGTGATCTGAATCCCAGGAAAAACCTTAACACCTGGGGCTTCATCTCTCTCCACCTTGCTTCATCCTCACAGACCCGTCAGTTTAACATGTTTTGTGTTAGATTTAGTTGTTTGTTGCCAACTTGGCTCGAGGTTCCTGGTATTTCCTGTTGTTCTCTCTGCTCACTTGTTTTTTACAAATGTATTTCAGTAACAAGTCAAGTCTGTGCAGTAACGGTTCAATCAAAACCAAAATAATTTTGGGCTAAAAATG
>OMLM01003701.1:3931-26534 GCA_900302695.1 Helostoma temminkii
ACTCTGAGAACAAAGTTGTGACATCCTGCAGGGTCGTGTCAGGCACATTAACCCTTCAGTGTTTTACATGTTCAGGGATGATCTTGTTCCTGTTGTTTCTGTCACACAGGAGCGTGTGTGTGTGTGTGTGTGTGTGTGTGTGTGTGTGTGTCCACCTCTCACCAGAGCACTTAGCCGTGAAATGGTTATGTGAAAAGTGTTCAGCTAGAAAACTAGTCACTCAGTGGAAACACAGGAACAAGGTGCACTATTATTAATCAGTTACCCTGTGTGCTTTCAAACATTAGAAACATGTTAGTAACACTCCCATAACACGTCTTGTTCAATCACAGATGGTGGAAGTTGCACAGACACTTAATCCATTGCACAAGTATCTTAATAGGGTTTAAGTATAAAGGGTGTCACAGCAGGTGTCCGTCCGACAAACTGTGCTGGTGTTTGATTGTCAGTGGCTGAATGTGTTCTAGGAACTACAGCTTTACTGCCCAGGCTGTTAAAGTGGAAGTACCTACTCCTGTGGGTGGTCCACAGCCCAGCTGCTTGAGGCGGTTACTGAAATAATGGGGTGTGGTCCAGCTGGACACTACAAAGAGGTTTTGTCTGGAGCTACAGTAGCCAGGCACTGCTGAATACACAACCCTGCAATGTGCCTGGTACAGACCTGGACAAAATACCAGCTGCACACAAGGTACCAGTTTTGAGATTGTGTTGATGAATCTGCATTACCATCAGGTTTTTCTTGTCATTAAAAGAAAAACAACCAAATAGCCTTTTACATCTTTCTTTTTTTAAATTTCAGTCCTGCTAGAGATTATTTTGTTCTATACTGACTCAATACAATACTGACCAGCTGCTCCTGACTCTTCTTCTGGTCCTCAGCATGCCGGGCAAGCTCTTCTTTAGCCAGCAGGGCAGCCTGACGCTCTGCCTCCAGACGAGCTGCCTCCTCCGCAGCTCTCCTCCGCTCCTGTTCCAGCATCATGGCTCTCTGGAGCTGGTCCTGCAGATCTAAAATACAGAAAAGATTAAAAGAGATACCATATGAAACTACTCATACTAGGATAAGCTACTACACACAGAAAAACAGACTTTAAATCACCATACCTAAGTTTCTCATAAGCCTGCTAACAAATCATAGAAAAACAATGCTCCAGTAGCTTCAGGGCTTGACGTGTGCAGGCCTTCTCTCACTTACCCAATGACAAAATTAATAGATTTTTGATTAATTGATCATTCATTTGGGACTTCTTTATAAGAAAAACAGAGGAAGCCCATGAGTGACTTAATAGTCTTATAGGCCTGTTAGTGTACTGTTTTTCAACAGTAAAAATCCTGCTCATTTTCACATGCAGACACACAAAACTACAGACTCAAGCCCCATAATTAGCTTTTGATTTTCTGGTTTGGACAAATAAAATCTAAACACAATTTAGAAACAAAGTTTCCAGTTTTATTGCTGAAGTAAATTAGCAGTTACGTAATTATTTTAGCTCATATTCAAATCAGATTTTCATCAGCTAAGCTGTTTATAAAACAGTAACCTACATACAAAACCTGTTAGCCTGGCATTCAGCGGTATGACAAACATTTGCAAACACACACACACAACAACACTCGTACACTTTTTATTTTTAAGTGTTAAATGATGGATATGCCACTGAGCACTCCCAGCCCCCACCTTTCTCTGCCCTCTTGGTCTTCTCTTCAAACTCGTAGAGCCTCATCATCAGGTCCTGTTTCTCTCGCTCCATCTGCTCCTTCTCTTTCTCGATGGCCTCTCTCTTCTTCTTCTCGTTCTCCAGCTGAGCCCTGAAGATAAGACACAGCTGCCATGAGCCAACAAAGACAGCTGACACAGTTGATGCATACAATCGGTGAGCGATTGGGTCGCATGTTTTGCAGGTGAGGTCTAGGGATTTCAAACAGTTTTTGTAAGATCCAATATAAGGTGCCATGAAAGCAGCTGTGAGCAGGTGTTAGTACCTTCATCAGTGACAGGGATTCACTTAACTATGCAATGCCACTCATTTTCTCTATCCATTAACAAATTATTGCTATAGGGTGAAAATTTTAGTTTCCTTGTTTTCACCTTTGTGAAGCCATAGGCAGTGATTTTGGGGTATTTTGTTTTTTAAGACTATATCCTGATATTTAAAAAAATGTGTTATATTTTAATGTATTTTATTGATAAATATATAATCAACCATTTATGCATCAATTCTGTCAGTTTGAGCTAATACAAAAAGCTTATTTTACACTGCACTTATTTTATTATGGATATATGCTTTGCACTGGTAACTTCTTATTAAATTTCATCAATTGAAATGTGCACTACATTGTAGCTTTGCTGTGATTATTTTAACTTGTGTATTCAGTTGTATTTAATATGACTATACCATTTTTTATTGTATTATGTTTATATATTGCCTTTGTTTCTTTTATATCTTCTGTTAGTGTTTTTTGATGACTTGACATGCAGCATATTAAATAGTTTTGTATACAAATAAACCTTTATTGCTTTGTATTTTCTGCTATTATATGCTCAAAACTTGTATTCCAGCTTCTACATTTTCTTTCATTACTTTTGCTGCAGCAAAAAACTAACATGTCCCCAAGAGTTCAATTATATTTCAATTAGTCTTCCTTGGGGACTCAGAAACCATCTTATTGTGGTGTCTGGACACTGGCCCAGCCACATTCACTAACCACTTAGAGCTACTGCGTGTGAATACTACTGTAACTGTCTGCTGTAGCCTGGTGATCTAATGCTTGTCCCACTGGCATTTACTGTGTTGTCTGCTCGCCATTACATCACCATGTTTAAACAGCTGTGCAGTGCAGAGTGCTCGCTGACAGCTTTAGCTGTCCATTCACTTGCAGTTCATCCAATTCAGGAAGAAGATTCCTATGCTGGGTCACAGTGTCGATCGTATCATATAGCTGTATACTTAAAGACATATAAACAAGCCTTCAGTCTTGCATATCCTCACAGATGGCCAAATACTATCACTTTTTTAAATGATAAAAACTTTGTTATTTGTGTCAAATAAACTAAATTCAAAACTAAAGATGCATCCATCCATTATTCTAATTGCCGTTTCTGTTAAAGGGAGCCACTCCCAACTGTCATTGTGTAAGAGGCAGGTAAACCCTGGACAGGTCCCCAGTCTATCATGTGCCAACATATAGACACAGGCAACCATGCTGTGAATGCTAGAAATCTGTAGAACAATATCATCACTATGATTTAAGTCAGTGATTTGTAATAACGTAACTTTCACAAAGAGTTAAGGAAGAACTGGAATTTGTGCTCTTTCGTTGCGTTTGTATACCTCTCCATCTGTCTCTGTTGCTTCTCCTCTCGGGCCTGGGCTTTCATCTGCTGCACCTCAATCGTGTCTGGTTTCCTGCGACGCATGTACAACTCATGGTTGCCCATGCACAGCTGCAGGATACGTTTGTTTATGCGCAGTCTCGGGGCATAAAACACAAAGTCCTGAAATTTGGAGAAGAAATAAAAAAGAGGAATGAGAGTGTGAAAAACGAAACAAACCCTGAGCTGAATAACCTTTTTGTTGCATGTCCTTTGTGCTTTGCTGATAGAGAACAAAGGGTTCAGTAATCTGGCTCTGACCAGGTGCATGGAAATTCTTAATACATAGATTACTGCTAAAACCATGACCACCAAAACTAAAAGGTAAGGTATATAACACTTTTTAATGTGTCTGGGTCCATCACTAATAGCAGTGTCTGAACATTTAGCCTTGCTAATTCTGTATTCAAGATCAGACATGCATGCACTGGTTCTTTTCTCAAATACAGAGAAACATGATGCCACCAGTAAAACTATCTGCAGCTTAATAGTCTACGAATTTAACCTAAAGTGGAACAAGAACTAAAGAAGATTGTGAAGGAAAAGAGACTTTTAAAAGAAAGGGTCGTCATCATGTGTAAAATCAAAACAACAACTGATTACTTAATTGTTACTCACTGGAGATTTTTTGTCAATGGGCTTGATGATGAACTTTTTATCATTGAAGGAAATGTTTCTGATCTCACTCCAGGGGAAGCCAATCTTTGGGGTCAGCCTGAGGAAGCAATCACATAATGAGAATGCAGCTTCTGACAAAAAACATTTAACACTTAAATCACGATAAAGACATTCTGGAGAAACTGAATTAATTTGAGGAAGAGGCACTGGTTTTATTACAGACAATGATTAGCACAGGTAAACACAGGCACATGGTAAACACAGGGTCAGGTAATGGGGTCAGTAATGTCATATACTGCAAATACTACTGTCTTGCTTGTTTTGGCTCCTTGTCTCTGTTTTAATATTTTAGAAGAAGTTTATAAAACTCTTAATGTGTTAGAATATGAAAACAATAGTTTTTCCCCCTCAACTCCAAGCCACTTGAATGTAGAATGAGTATCTCTTTTATTAATATGACATAACTTGAGCTGCATCTATTTTAACGTTCCCCGGTTTAGGCTTCTCAGGCGACAAGACAATATCTTTCTGTTTCTGTTTCTGAAATTATCGATTGTTTTTCAGAAACTATAAGATGTATGTTTAATTAACCAATAATAAAAAAATCATTAGTTGCAGGCCTATTTATTAGTCCTATCTAATCTACACAAGCATCTCATTTTGATCGATCCTCTAACAGCACCAAACTAAACCTCTCTCAGGCCATGTGTGAACTTTGATTTCTGTAAATGCACTGTTCAAGTATGACAAATGAATCTTTGAATCTGGGGTGTGGCTCACTGCTCTGTGCCAGACAAACCACATGGATGCCAGTCTCATTCAACACAATACAAAGTAGTACTGTAAACATTGACAAACCGATAATATTGTAATCTTGAAAGGCAGCCTTCCACCTTGCAGTGAAACTCTCCTGTGAAACCACACTGCCTAGACTGGAAATTCACTCAATTACTGATGCTGACACATGCTTATGGACTGAGAAAGCAATATGTGTATGTTGTCTCGGCCATTGAATATTTCTACTGGAATCTACTAGTTAATAGATGACTCCAGGAGAAATATTTCCACTAACTCTTCCATTATCTTTGGATTCATGTTAGCAGAAATTCCTGTCTAAAGGCTTGCTGAAAGCTTGGTGTAAAATGTGGCTGGATCTCATTTGACGGTTTCTGCGTTAAAGGTTATTAATGTACCAGAATAAACTACTGTAGCATTTGATAAAGAACCAGTATGTCAAAATACATTAGTAAAATAGGCATTTATCAGGTTCAGTATGTAGTATGGCAAGATACCGAAGTTACAACAAAGTCAGAGTAAAGAAATTGACAACCGAGAAAAACTACTCATTACTAAAGCACTTCATTTTTGATTTGTAGTAATTTACACTTTCATAACATAAAAGTGAATCTGAAATTTCAGTGACTGGGTGTCCTATAAATGAGCAGCGATGTGGTAAGCAGAGCAGCAGTGCATACAGAGTTAAAGCAGCACCACACTGTTCCTTGGCTGAACTGGGCCAGCTGCCCTGATTGTAGAAACAATACTGTAGGTTAGCTTCACATTCTTAAGTGCCGCACAGCTTGAAAAACCAGTCATTGTAGCCATGGTTACAGCAGAGGGCACCGTGGAGGAGAGGCATTTCTTTGCTGATCACAGAGAGCACAAAGAGACCGTCTTACACAAGGACACACGGAGCCAGAATATTCCTTAACAATGTTTCACACCACAGACAAGTTACAATAAAACTAGATTAACCTTAACACAACAGAAGTAACAGTTTTTAAGTCATTTGAACTTCAATTAGAGGCCTCACAGGCAACTGACTCACTAAACTTTGTCATTATCATACCAATAACATGATGTATTAATTCTCCCACTAATGAAACAAAGTAGACCACATTGCTTTCAACACACCCAGACAGGAGGCTCACAGTGCTGCTACTTTAATACAAAAAGGCTACACCCTGGTAGTGAACAACACAACTCAGCAAGAGAAGAGCTGCAGTGATTTCCAGCACAGGGTCAGTGACTGAAAGGCAAGTCACCTGAGACAAAGTGCTCCCTTCACACAGTGCACTTCACCCCAGCAACCCCACAGACCAGGCCACCAGCCAAAGGAGATCTCAGAACTCATTAACACAAACAGATGGCTATTACCTCCCAAACTGCCATTTCCCATAAACACAGTGACAATCAAAACACTCTGCCAGATTTAAAATGTAGGTTTTCCTTTTAACCCAATTTTTTCTGTTCCCTTTAAAATATAGATGATATAGATAAATATAATATAGAAGAAGAGGTAATGTGTCCATATCTACTATACTAGTAGATATGCACTCAGCAAATATACCTAAAAACCTCAGATAAAACAAATTAGTTCATCTTAGAAACTCTGATAACATCATAGCAAAAATGCAAATTTTAGATAATAAAAAGACACGAGAGAATTAGGCAAACTGCTGAGTTTGAATATCCCATTCTGTCCTAGAGATACCGCTCCCACAGTCTCTATCCATTTGGCCTTCATTGTTATTCCTGTCATACCGTCTGCTGAGAAACAGGAACAGTGATTAAGTACAGACATGGATCTGGTCCAGCCAGTTTAACTCTGTGTCACAGAGCTGCAGCTAGCAATGTGGGGATAACAAGAGCCAGAGCAGACACTAACAACGGTAGGGCAGTTTACTTCCAACTCTGTCAAAATACAGTGCTTACTTGTCATTTTTCTCATAAATGTTGAGTCCCAGGGCATCCACTCCCAGCCACAGCTCTGTTCCCTTCTTATTCTTGATATCAAAGTAGTTAACTCCATACATTTCCAGGTCCTGGGCGATCTTCAGGTATTCCAGCATAGCGTCCTCCCTGCAAGAACGAACAAATCTCAGAAAATTAGATACATCATCACACTATACCATTCCTGCTAATAGTGATACTTGTTGCAGATTGCACAACTTCTAGTTGTTTGTTAAATGTACCAATGACATTATAGAAAACACACACTCACTTCAACATCCCACGGTGTTCCTCGTGCCACACCTGAATCCTCTCCTCCCATTGTTCTTTGGATAACTTGTGCTGCTCCAAGACTCTACAGAAAGAAAACATCGGATACTTTATTTCACCATCACTAACACACATACCTGTCTGATGTATGTGGCTTCGGTGTGTTGAGTAACATTAGATGTGCAATTTCTGTGAACTTTGGAAAAGTGGTATTTTCCCATGTGGGTTCATGTTTGGTATTTGTCTTGCATCATAGTGAGAGGAAAAGTACAATAGGAGGCGTGCCACTTTCAATTGAGGAGTGCACTGGAATTCAGTGCCAAGACAAACAAGTTTTTTTGTGCCAATTTCACATACTGATAATTGAGCAGATGCATTATATGTTTGTAAGTGTTTTATTTATTGAATGGTTTTAGTTTGGGCAGCACAACTCAAGAGTAACGTTGGAGATGGAGACAACCTCAGTAAAAACAGGTCCACATTCTCTACTCCAAACTGTGGTTGTTTCTTTGGCTACTGAACATGATTATTCACAGTTAGCTATAACAGAAAAATTCAATGATAATAATAAGCTGTTTATCAAGTGTGTTAAAGGTGCACTGTCTGCTCTCAACCATAAAAATACTGTACTCTTAAATAATGTTTCAGTTACTGTACCTCCCTCTCCATCCAAAATATCTGCACTTATCCTATTATCAATTAAATTATTTTCTGTTGTGCCAAGTCCAGTGACTTCAGTTTAAGAAGTCTGGTATATTATCACAGAACATCTTGACTTTTGATGTACATGTTTAAACAACAAAACATAAAGAGTATATCTCACCTGTGTGGCAGCAGTTGTTCAGACAACAGGTATCCAGATCGGTGGATTTCTTTGTTGTAATCCCCAAACTTGGCCTGAACAGCATAGGAGGCCAGCAGCACGGCTGTCTCTGGTGGACAGTAGATGTCATCGCTCAGGATGCTCTCCTTCACCTGTAGGAAGAAGAGCTTCTGGGTGATGTCCTGGATCAGCTCCTCAGCCACATCCTCTGGGAAGAACTTGGCCCGAAACTTAAACTGCAATGGGTTCTCCTTCTTCACGTCCTGGGATGATACCTGGAGAGGCATTAAAACATAGGTGGTGACATTAAGTATCATACAAGCATTAAGTAATATGCTTATTTTATTACTTGCCAAGAAACAGATCAGAGAGTAACACCTTTCTTTCTGTAAGGTAAATGTGTAACTGCAGCCAACAGCGGATTAGCTTATCTTAGCATATAGACTTGAATTAAGTGAGTTACCGGAAACCATAAGGCTGTAAAATATAAATATGGTCCTCTCTTTCACAAATCCTCCAGGACAGGAAAGAAGTATTAGGAAAAACAGACATAAACTGGGGCCGGATGGACCAGAACAAAACATGGCTGAATTAACTCATCTGGATGATATTCAGCTGGTGAAGGTGAAAAAACAAACAAAGCTTCTCCACCTGGGATGTGGGATGTGGGGGACCACTGCTGCAGGTCTTTTGGTTCTGCTACGAACCAGTGAACCTCAGTGACTCCGACATTGCAGACTGATTTTACAATTGCAGTTGCACAATTTGTCTCCAATTTCTAAACAGGAATCAAGCGGTCTTGATGGAGAGAATGGGGCTGTACACAGGCGGGAATATTCCAGTTTGAGCTTTGCATTGTGCTGATGAGCTGCAGCGCAGTGTCAGCACAGAGTTTACTGCTGATGACAGAGGTAAGCGTAACATTTTCTCTCTGTGGGTGTGACACTTGTTTGTAATTACAAAATGCAGAAGGGCAACTTCTCTAAACTGTTTCCCACATTTGTCAGGAAAGAATTCATAGGAAAATGTCACTTTAGTCACATTAGAAACACACACAATCTCAATCAATCTATTCTCTATATGTTTACAATCTGCAGTTGATGTTGCAAAATTAAGATCAGTGGAGTAAAGTATCTATCTGAAGAGTACTCCATCACTCTAAGTTTAAAGAAAGGATTAAAATAGATACAGCTGGCATAGAGATGTCACTTTCTTCCTGGTGCCTATATTACCCACAATGCAACTCTGCTACTGATAGTTTAGTAGATACTGATATAGCCATGAAATACGTCACTTAAGTAGACTTGTGCAGTGGACTACAGAGTGGGAACTGATGAGTTCACATTTATAACTCAACACCCACAAATTCTTTTGAATTTCTGAATAACATTTTCAAACTTGTAGTTTTACACCCAACCAAACCCTTTCTTCTCCCAGTACTTTATCTGACTTCATCTGCCTGCTTCTGGAGCCACAGAAGGGCTTTATCTATGTTTTTTTCACCTATAAAGTAGTATTCTGCCAGTCTTGCAAAAGTACTTTGATGTGTAAACTGATGCAGTTCTCCTGTAAGAAATTATCAATGCAGAAGAAAGTCATTTAAAAAGTTGCAGGGGCTGAATAACATTGAAGCTGTATTACCAAAACTTGAATATCTGCTCATTTACAGGCATGACATAAGTTCTCCGATTTGCTTTTTTACAAAACAGTTTTGATTAGCTCAATTATGAATAACTCTTATTGAAGTCCAAGAAAGCTGTGTTTACACGGGGAAACACAGAAGCTGTTACAGTTCAGTTACAGTTCACAAACAGTTCACACTGTTGTCAAATAATCCAGTGCCAGCTGCTTACATGCAGCGCACAGAGTGATGCCAGACTGGGCTTCATAATTAACTGCTGCGTCAGAAGAGGAACAACAATACAGCATGTGGATGTAGAAAGTAATATAGTGGCTAGCGACTGACTAAAAGGTAAAGCACTGATCGTACCTGCCCCTCACAAGAATGCATTCTTTCTTTATTACTCCACAGAGAAAGGTGCTGCAAAAGCTATGCAGGTGACACATACTTGAGATACTGACTGTATATTGTGTGAAGGTCAGAGGTATCATCATAAGTAATCACAGTGGAATTTCTTGTACAAGTGAAATGATCATATCAAAAACACTGTATGGTCTAATTCTTAACAACAATACTCATTCATGATTATTAATTTCTCCCCCTTTACCTTTTTGTCCAGTTTTAGCCAAGTATAGTAGCCTTTGCCATCCATATACTGAAGTCCGAAATACCAGACCTCACGTAAGCCGATGGTTTTCACCACCTGCAAGGAGAAAGGAAAAAACAACAAAAAAATTTTATTGTCAAGTAGATGTGCTGCTTATCAGTTACAGTCCGTTAACAGTAAAAGGTGACATCTTAAAGTATCTTGTTTTGTCTGATCAAACATATACCGTATATGTTATAGGACCCGTTTAAGTGCATGGCTCACACTTGTTGATATTGTTAAGTGGAATAAATTAATAAAAATAGAAATTAATTACTGATGGGTTTTTTTTCCAGCTGGAGTCATAAAAAAAGGTCTCTGAAAGCTTTTCAGACACTGGCGAGGTCTGAAGAGTCTAACCTTCAGCTGACATACTCAGGTACCAGGCTAATCTGGTGGACAAGCCTCATAATGTTACACATTCCCAGGCCTGAGTATGGACTTGGCAAAGTAGGGATATAAAGGACACCAACTGCGAAGGCAAAAAAAAGTACACTTTAAAACCTGACATGTTTGATGTACCACTGATAGCACTAGGGCTGCAACTGTGTTATGGATCAGTCTGCTGATAATGTTCTTGTTTTGACAATAAATTGTTGGCCATAAAATCTCACAAAACTGTAAAAATGCATCATCAGATTGCTTGTTTTCTCTGATCTAAACTCAATCAGAAAGAAGTAAAACCTCACAACTGACAGGATCATTGCATCACATGTCATTCTGGCTAATTCCTAGTTAGAACTTTCAGTGATGATTTGATGAATTAACACTGAATTTAAAGTGACACTCCCTATTTTTGTCTGTTCAACTATACCACAGCACACAACAGCATGGTGCAGACTGGTCCTAAACACAGTGGTCCTATTGTTTGACCAGTGAGAAGGAATGATACTGTATAACAAGGGCGTGCTGCATGACTAGCATCCTGTGTCTGACTCCAGGAGCAGATTGAGAAGGCTGAAGCAAGGCAGAGGGTGTCTGCTCCAGCTTATTAGGCCAGTTACTTTCTGGAAAAACTGCAACAGCCAGAACTCCACAACTCCTCCTTACTAATGTCTAAAAGACAGATTATGAGCCCAGTTTTTATTTCAACCGCATTGGAAACTTTTAGAATATATTTTACAGAACAGCAATTTAAAGTTTTACTAATTTTACTAACTAATTTTGATTGTGCAGCCACAGCAAAAAGTGAAAACCTAGTTACATATCTGGAATAGTAATTTGTGCTGTAGGAGAAGCTGCCATTTTCCACTGGCTTCTGAGAGAAACCTCAACAACCAGAATCTCTTTTTGGTCTTTTGAAAGGCGGTGTCATTTTCCGACCGAACTGCATATGAATTCACATTTTCGTGTGTATCTAGGGATTGTTAAAATGGGCAATCAGTGTCAGACCCTTTTTAAATACATCACTGCCAAATTCCCCACCCAGTCACCAGGTGAAGTGCTAAGTTGCCTGGGTGAAGTGTGAGTCAACATGCTGACACTAATGCCAAGCCCCTTCATAATGACAGTCTCCGGCCAAGGTTAAGTTAAAATCAAGCTTGTTGCCTTTCTTGGTGACACAAAAACGCAAATACGCAGAGTAAAGATGAATGAATTTCTGATGTAGTTAGATCGAGAACAACAAGCCAGAAAGGACCCGAACTGAGAGTACTTGAAGCTGCATCTCCCCTGTAATGAAACTAATAACGCATCTGAAACAATCAGCCCTTTCATGGTGGTTTTTGTTTCAGGGTGAAACAGAGAAACAGAGTGGCTAACCACACGTATTGCTTAAATAACAACTTTTTCTCAGTGTATAAGAGATTTGATATGACACTGGCATTGTCAGACAGATAACTGAGCTGCTAGTTTGCTCTGCCCCAGAACATTAGGATTTGAAAATGGCAATTCAATACAAAATGTTTTAATGATGAGTCAATTTATTATGTGAAAAAATCTCTAAATCTCTAATGGCCATATGAGAAAAAGTAATTGCCCCCTAAACCTAATAAGTGGTTGTGCTACCCTAGGCGGCAACAACTACAATCAAGTGTTTGCAAAAACTGGCAAGTCTTTCACATTGCACAGGAGGATCTTTGGTCCACTCTTCCTTGCAGAATTGTTTTAATTCAGCAACACTGGAGGGTTTTTGAGCATGAACAGCCTGTTTAAGGTCATGCCACACCATTACAATCAGGACTTCATTTTGTTTTGTTTAGTTTTTAGCCATTCAGAGTGCCCAAGTGCGCTTGAGCTTGAGTCACAAACTGATGGCCAGAGATTCTCCTTCAGGATTTTCTGGTAGAGCACAATGCTTCTATTAATTATGGCAAGTCGCCCAGGTCCTGAAGATTTAAATTAATAGATTTCTGTCAACAGGTCTGGCTATAATCAGGCCTGGATGTTACAGGTGAAACTGAACTCAGCTTTCCAAAACATTTGGCTAATCACAGTTCATTCATTATTTTACAAAAGGGGAGTGGGGTGCTTTTACTTTTTTACATAAGGCTAGGCAGGTTTGGACAGCCATTTTCCTATAAAAAAAATGAAACCATCATTTTAAAACTGCATCTTGTATTTACTCAGGTCACTTTTGTGTAATTTTAAAATTTGTTGATGATCTGAATCATTTATGTGTGACAAATATGCAAAAACATAAAGGTAGGAAGGTGGCAAATACTTTTTCACAGCAAAGTACCTTAAAGATGGTGGGTAGTTGTTGGGACACACATTTTATAAGCTGTATACTGGCAAAGGAACATGTAGCATGACTTGTATCTCTGCACCCTCATGTTACACTTGTCTGTCAGACAGTGAAAGTTTTTTCCTGTTTTATGGGCGCTCGAGCCCTGTGGTGAGAGAGAGGAATGCCACTGGGCTGAAACAGCATTACTCACTGCATGGACGGGGCTCAATAATATAAAGTTCTCCAGCAACTGAGGAGGGGAAGGGAGGGGTTCACCCAGTCAGGCTGATGCAAAGATGAAAGAGTGTGTTTCAAGATGGGGAGTGGTAGTGGGGAACAGTTCGTCCTGGCCCAAAGGAAACTGTTCTATTACTGTCAGACCACACATTCATTATCAACAGTAACGGTGTGTTGCAAAGCCAGTCAGTTTTTGTTTACTATATAATTATGACATGGATTTAGATATTCAAGAGAGGTCAAGACACTGTAAAATGTGGGGTGTTTTCAGCTGTTTAGCTTCTTGGTTTTACCCAAACCAAGTTAGTTCTCCAGAGCTTAAGCTGAAAGAAAAATACTTTCAAAAACACAAAAACAAAGGATATGGATTTACAAGGTCTGAAAAAATTTTATCATGCTGGGGACAAAAAACTAATAAGTATGTCTACTGTAAACGAGGATGGCTAAGCAAAGTGTACAAGGGCGTGTAGGGGCATGGCAGGCATTCTTCTTTAAGACCAGCATGATAGGGACTAAGGCTATGATCAGCACTGACCACTTGTGCCACACCAGACCTCACATTCAGCCCGACAGTGAGCTCATTGCTTTTACTCAGCACTGTGTTTGACAGGTTCTGTCAAATGCGTTTCTAATAGAACCTGTCCAACCCTGTGTAACTGCATCTTTGCAGCCGTCAAGACACCCATTTCAACCTGGCCAGGCTTCTGACAAACCAATCATGCTACATACCAGAAGAATTCACATACAGATGCTGTGAACAGCTGCTTGGTAAGAAACTTCAAATTTGTGAATAATATCTTTATGTTAAACTAAAGTAATGAAAAGTCTCTGACACAATCACAGAGAGTGATGGATTATCTGTGGCACACTTAACAGAGAGCCACTCTAACAAGAAGGGAAGGGAATTTACCAATGCCTATAAATAGTGAGATAGCAATTCCTTCCTTTAACAAAACCAGTAGCCCTGCTGCTTTTGTAAGTACCACAGTACCCAGATATTAGCCTATCCACACACAAACAGTGACATCAATATCCCATTATCTTACTTCGACTGGCATCTTGAATTATTCTGTTTAACATGATGTATTCAAATCTATTTGGAGTAAAATGTTCCCTAGAGAGCAGCTGCCACGAAGGGTGAATCCCCTGACATGTAGCCTCAAGACACACACGGGCTACACTTGCTATTGAAAAACGAGTTAGACAGGAAGTGGCTAAACAATGCCCTTCCTCCCTCGGTGCTGTCACTCAGAAAGGAAGCTGATGAAATGTCAACTACATTTAGATTTTAGGCACTGTGATTCACAATAGTGTTGTATAATAAGAGGAAACATGCAAAAAAAATTTAAATAATTAGCAAGAGACCATGCCACATTTTTTAGTCCACTACACACACGTGCGTGTACGGTGTTAAAATAACAATTTTACTCTAATAGTGAGACTAATTTTGAAAGAATTGTGCCATACACCATAAACACAATTGTCTGACCATGAAAAAATTAAAACCAGTGTCAGTAATCAGTTAACAGAATAGATGAAGTTTGTTCTAAGGACACTAAGTGTTTTGTACTAGAGAATTACAACTTCTCCTTTACCCTGGCCACACCTACCACCTTGTAGCTTCTTCACATATTTCATCCATGACTTTAAAAATCACTAATCACATTTATTATTGGCTTTATAAATGCCTTTGTATTACATTGTAATTGTGCTAACTTTTTCTCCACAAGAAACCATATATGTATATTTATATATATAGAGTCCTTGACTCTCACCCAGACGACACTGATAAAGGCGCTTGAAGCCACAAGCTCCTGTAATCTCATCTGCAGGAGATAACTTGTCAGACCTGGATGTAAAGAATGGAAAGAGCTTTGGAGGAATGATAATGAGAGCAGACGCTTTCTCCTAACACAGATCTTTCTCACTGACGTCAATCCACTTAACTGACATGAAGCCGAAGGCCGCAGCAGTTTGTCACCTCTTAGTAATAACACCAGCACCAGTAACAACATTTAACATCGTGTTTGTGAAACCCCTAACGTTGTTCTTCAACATTCTTGCATCCTAGAACATCTTACTTACATTTTATTACTCAAGATTTCCTTGAAAGGTGCTCATTGCAAATATGTAGCTGAAGCCACGTAGCATTAAGACTAGAAAAAGGCGGGCAGGTCTATCTGCCCATAAAACTTCAATGGTGCTTTTATGCTGTCTCTATGAATAAAACAAAATACACATTATTAACTGATGCTTTAGCAAGATTGGTAGGAAGATACTGTTTTGTTTTGACAGTGCGGAAGTTAGCTGCTTCCCTGTGCTTCCAGTTTGTAAGCTAAGCTAACCTAAGCTAACAGGTTTCTTGGCTTGGCTTCAACCCTTCAATTCAACAAGTTAAATCTTCTATATATGTATATCTGTTTTAATCTATTCCATCAGAACACTGATTGGATGTTGTTTTTCTATAAAAATGGTCTTGTTCAAAAACTTTGGCTTTTAACTACAGATCATTCCCGAAACTGCTTTATTGTGAATTTGGTGAAGTATTTATTTGTAGATGACTATTGATGCAAGATTTGAATGCACATCTGATACTGTACCTGGTCAAACAGCTGCTTGCCAGTAGTGCTGGGCTGGATGGCAAACTCCAGCTCAGCGTCCATGGTGGTGACGCGAACATTGACCTGTGGAAAAACAGCAGAAAACAACAGTTCAAGAGCTGACCCACAGCAACAGAGACGTTTTCATGGGTACGGACTAATATATGGTAAAGTATGTCAAAGTACTCCATAGCACTGCTTTGTGTGTATGTTTTGGTAGGGGGTGTATTTGCATAGTAAACACATGGCGCTGTGTGTTTATCCATGCTTTCTCAGACACAGACAGGCTGTTTGTAGGGAATTTTGTTTAAAAAAAAAAAAAAAACTTTGGCTTTTTAGATATAATATGTAGCAACTAAATTCTTAATTCTAGTAATATATGAACTTTGAGAAAATTAATTACGGCAAAAACTAAATGAGAGACATATCTGTCACTACTCTCAGGAACTGATAAGACACATTATTCTAAATGGATAAACAGCTATTTTAGTCACTCACTCCCATTCACAGAAACAGGCTGTGTCTTTCAGTTCTCTGGGTAATGATTGATCACAGTGACCTGCAAAAAGGAGGTGTTCCAACTAACTGAAATCTGCTACTATTTAATGTCCACTCACACCACAGTGATTAATTCGCAATTTCAAAACCATTACAAATAATATGACTGGTGTACAACAGAGAATAATGACAACTGACGTCAACCGTGTCTCATAATCGGTTTGATCTGTAATCAGCAAGTGGTATTTGAATTTCACACAAAGGCAATGCAACAATGCATAAATGTGTACAATAGCTGCTTTGAGGTAATGCACATGGTGAATCTCTTTTCTGTGGGTTTATTGTCTTATAAGTCACTGATATTTGTGGAGGAGGTCTGAAGCGACACAGACCCACTGACTATTGACAGAATTTATTATTAGTCAGTGAAAACGAGACAAAGAGGTTAGTAGACACAGAGTCAAGAGAGCCCGTCAAACAAAACGCCTCCAGTGACATCTTTCAACTACAGCCCATTGTGAATAGAGCTGAGTCTCAGCGGTGAACAAATTCAATGGAAAAACAAATTCTACTGGAAAAGGGAAGTCTGGGCTGCTGCAGGGACCAGTATGATGACTCGTAGATTCACTGATTCGTACAAAGCTACACAGGGTGAACAAGTAACTGGCAGGCTCAAATCCTGCAGAGAAGGCAAATTCAATCACAGCACGTGACCCCTGTGCTGTATAGGTAACTGTAAGAAACCAGCAGTCTAGACAGTGGACATTCAGGGATGGCCCAATTTTTTTAAGTAGTGCTGCTGTCAAGTTAGATTAGCAGACTTGATTCACTTTGGGATAAAACACAGAGTTAGTGGAAAAGAAACGTTTTGCCAGCAAACGAAAATCCTGAAGCAATCTGACCCTCTGAGCATTTGTAGCTCTGTTGTAATGCCACATGTGCATGCAATTTAAAATTTTTGAAGCCAACAGTCTAACAGAGCAACTTATACCAACTTCACGTCAGAGCTATAACCCAGGGGACAGAGAGGAATCACTGCATTTACTTTACACAGCAAAACAAAGCTACCCATTCAGCTGCAGCGCCCCAGCAGCCCCTCGCTATCATCAGCTACATCCAAGTGGTGCCAGATTACCAAAAAAAAAAAAACCCAAATTGCATCAGAAGATCACAAACCTCTGTAAAAAGTCATATATTTAAGATTACTGTTTAAAAGTGATTTTATGAATGAGCAGCAGAATTTCTGACAGATTTGACATGCTTCCCTCAGCATCAGAGGCTATATTTACAGCAGAGACAGAGTGAATACTTAGAAAAAAAAAAAATCACCCTAACCAGTAGAAAATGGAATATGTGACTGTGTGGAGAAGACAGGCCCACATAAACTACTGAGTGAGTGATATCTGATCTTGAAGTGAAGTCCTCCAACGGTAACTCACAATAAACTGAGGCCATTCACGGCAGTCAAAAAAAACATGACACATATGCTAAAAATATACTGGGCAAGGACCCAGAGTTCCACAATGAGCAAATTTAGTCAGAGGAAAGTACAGACATCCACGTTAACCATATAAATCCCAGGTTCACAAGTCATTACAGTAAAAACTGACTCAATAGTTTCATATCTGATCTATAATGACATAAAGCATACAAACATTTTTCACATTCACTTGGTGAAGAACTTTGTTAACCAAGAAACAAGTAATGTCAGATCTATAGTAACACCATAGTATTAAAGATCCTTACTAATGAACAGCTCTGCACAATGTAGTAAATGTATGCGCTCAATGCTGTGGGAGATACTTTTTATGAATAAATATATGTAGCTACACTCAGCTGCCAGTTATTTTAGCTTAGCACAAAGACTAAAATGGAAAAAAACACCTTTGCTGACTTTGCCCAAATGTAGCAAAATCAACCTGCCAGCACCTTAATAATAATTAAGACATTATTTTGCGTGCTTAATCTGTAAAGAAAATTTGTAAAGAATTTGTGAGTCATTTGCTTTTGATCATAGTTAGGCCAGCTGCTTACTCTTACGCTTGTGTCAAATTGTCTCAACTGTGGAAAAATTTGATTTTTCTTATTTTAAATTTCTTTATTTTATATCTATTTATATAACACTCATCCCTGTAATAAGCTAAATGTCCAAAATATATATTAACAAAATAATACCAAATTACTTTATATAATTTTAAAAAAAAAATAAAGGGAACAAAAGAAAAAAAACTAAAGCAAGGATCATTGACCTCTCATTATTGCCCTGTAAAATATTCCATTTCACAGAATTAGGTACTATTGTCCCAGTTAATGAGTCAAGCTGCGCTACAAGAATCCTAAATATTTCCACAATATAACTAGACACCTCCCTTCTCTGTCAGGTATGATCATAAACTGAATCCTCTTCAGTAAGGAAGTTAAGGATGCTCTGGCTCAAGGTACAGCAATGAGGTGGTCATCACCTCAGTAGTTAAACTGTGAATAGGCTGTACTGCATTCTTCAGTGAAGATCATTCAATATTTAACCTTCTGCATAGTTTGCATGGCTTTGGTCTGCAACATAAAAGTCTTTTGCAATGGAAGTCACTATGGGAATTCCAATAAAAACAGTCTGGCAGCAATATAACCATAAAAGACTGGTACCATTTGTTTGAGTTTGAAGTACACAAACACAATACTAAAGTAAAAGTGCAAGTATTTCACTACAAGTAGAAGTGGCCTCAAGTAAAAGTAAGAGCTCTTCATTTTACTTTGTTACATTTGATTTGCTTTTGATAACATTACGTGTTGTCTATTCCAGATTAGTTTGGCGGATTCTCAAAGGTGAAATAATGACTAAATGTGTTGTTACCTACAGAATGTGGAACAGCAACAACCCAGCAGTAAGTGTGAAACAGAAATATTCCAGTAGAAGTACCTCAAAATTGTACTACAGTACAGTACTTGAGTAAATGTACTTCGTTGTATGTCTAGTGGATGAACATTTGTTACGTCATAATGTACTAACCTCTGAACATCTGCGTGTAGAGCAGTGGTACAACAAGGATGGAGAGGCCAGGGACAGTGTGTCTACTAAGGCTTTAGATGGTTACATAACTTGAAAGTGTAAATTCACAGGCTCTGTCAACATTAAACTCAGACTAGTGAGGAATTACAGTTAAAGGACTTGGAGCCATTTTGGGATATATGAAATAGAAGGGCGTTCCAGGCATTTTCTAATTATCAATTATTTAAAGAAACAAATACTAACAATGGCACTGGACATGAAAAGGAAACACCCATCCATGTTGATCGTGGCTACGCCTTGTATGGTTTGTGTCATGGGGCTGTGACCACAGGGAAACAGGATTCTGAGAGAACCAAGGAGCTCTATCATTTTCTCCTGACAATGTGTCATTCAGATAAGTGAAACATGAGTCACAGAAGTACGATTACAGGAGCCTTAACTGCTCCTCAAATCTGGTCCAACTTCCTGGTGATCCACATCATGATCCTCTGTAATAAAACGAGTGACTCTTCTCCATACTCATAATGTTGTAATGTTTGATTTCATGCCAAGTTTCTGAAGCAATAATTCATGGTCCATGTGCGTTTCTGTGCTAAATAGTGTCACATTTGTTATGTTCTTTTCAGTGACTAAAGTTACTTACGCTCTTAAACGCTCTTTGTAACTTTGTTTTCTACTTTCTTGGGAACTACTTGGGAACTTTTGCACTGTACTAGATAAATGTGAGTCAAGACAGGTGACAAGAACCTGGATGAAGATTCAGCCTCAAGTATACATCACAAATCTCACATCCGAAACAATCAGACTTGTGTTGCTTGATTTGTAGGTACATCAAAACCCCAAAACTATAGAAAACTTGTCGTTCTTTAATAGTTTCCTACAGGTTAAGGCTTAAGGTTTTTAATATGCTCAAATTCAACAAACGCACTGTTTAATTCCAGTTTTTATTGTTTTTCTAATGTAACGTTCGGTTATCAAAAGATGTCTAGTGTCAGGTGGCAAAATGAACTTTATATTAATACTATATACTGTGCATATACATTATATTAAAAAATATAATCAAAATCAGGAGAAACAGTAAATTTTAGAAGGAATATATATTGAACGTTGAGTGTACAGATTTAATATGACACTCTTCATACAGCCAGTTAAACAGTTAAAATTGCATCTATTATTTGATCGATCAATTAAGCCAAATAAACTGACAGTGGATTTCTTGTGCTTTGTTTGGACAAAACAAGAACACTGAAGGCATCACTGTAGGATTTGGAGAAATCAAACAAATATGAACATAAGTTGCAGCCCTAAAATAACTCAACACCTTATCTGACTGTACCTTTGGGTGTCACTGGCTTGAGCCACTGTTCTTCAAACTAGGAATCCAGTTTCACACTTCACACGTTTACATCAAAATATAAACCCTTATTTACATAATCTCACCAGTGGTGAGCCTGAAACTCACCTTATACAGGATTAATTAGAGAAAATTAAGCTTTCTGTTACAAACAGCGTGTATAAGTAAAAACTTCATTAAAATAGAATTAGTGTGCCGTTGGTATTTCTCATGCCATGCTGTAAAAAACTGGAAACTGGGCAAGTGAGAAGGCCACATGCTGAAGTCAGTAGGAAACTAGAGGATAACATTAAAATTGAGGTTTGAGAGTTTCTAATATCACGGAAAAGAGAACAGTCTGAAATAAATGTCCTAAAAGGCCGTTTTGTTGTAACAGGGCCGCTGCTATCAGACAGTAATGATGTCACTTAGGCAGCAACGCTCATGACAACCCTGAGGCTTTTCTAAACAAAATGACAACACACTTTATGACTGCAGCTTTAGTCAGAGTCATCACAATACCCTGCTCTGTTCAACCTGTCTCTGTTGTGATCTGAGCAGGATTTTAGCTCAAATTTTCTGTCTATTATTAATGAAATGATTCAAAATTTCCTCTTTTCTTTATGTGTGTTCCTTTTTAAACTCCAATAAATGAAGTTTTTAGGCATCTCTGGACTCCCTATACTATGTTAACAACAAACAGCAGAAAGAAGAAAACCTTTTTAGTGAATGTTGAAAAAATGTTTGCCTTTTACTCATTTCCATCACATTTTCCTTCAGACAGAAAATATACATAGGCGGTTATTTCCAAACAGTGTGACTTAGGGAGGGACATGTACCATGTGGAACTGTACAGTATGTAATAGCTGGGGTGGGGCACACTGAGTCGAGAGCAACGGAAGGCAAAAAAACCTGTTCAAATATAAAAAAGACAACTTTGTCAAATAATGTTTGCCTTCAGTTGTGCTCTCCTGAAGATAAAAAGTCACTGATATTGTAAGTACATTATTACAACAGGGACTGTAAGACTGTTCTTCCAAGGTAACTATGAGGACCCAACATTGTGTGGGACACAAGCACAAACTTCAGCCTTCAAAGAAACCTCCAAAGACTTAGAGGACCCTGTATTTAGCACAAACTACCAAGGATTGTTACAGCACCTACGTTAAAAAGAGATTTTCCACCTCCCTTGCTTGTGATGTTGCACATTAGTTGAACAGCACATCGAATGGTTATGGGCGCTTAAATATACCTACACTATAGACACATAGGAAAAATGTATGTGTTTCAAGAAAGAAAGCATTACAGTTCTGGTTTCTAGCTTTGGACCAAAGTGAATAGTGTTCACAAATATATGGGCACCAGGATTTAGAAGTAGTGTGTGATTAGGGTGCATTCACAACCATACACTATAACACACCTATATAATTAACTTAGTAAGCAAGTGCTGGCTATACAGTCTATAATAGTTTACATCTGTTTGTGTTTCCTGCTCATTTATTAAAAGACCTTACATATTACACTTATTAACTGGGCATGTCAAATGTTTCCCAGCTCTGGGCTTGAGCATCACTTTTAACACAGGCAATCAATCATTGTTGAGAAGTGATTTGAGATGCTCTTCCAAAAATTAGCCAAAAGAGTCGCACAGTTTTATAGCTAGACACAAACAACATCTCAACAAACTCGTTTTAAAACACTCACTCAATTATACCACATACATTAATCATTTAAATACTTAAAGTATGTAAGAAAATATAAAAAAAATCATTCATCGGCGGTAATACAAGAAGCTATGGCCGAAAATATCAATAAACCAAATGATCACTTACCGCTTTGGGCATTTTTCTGTCCTTTTTCCTGGCTTTATGCGAGGAGTTGGTAAGTTAAACTGTTTCCAAAGAAGAGACTTGTGCTCCGTGTGGCTGTCACTGTGCCTTTCTGAAGAGGGAGAAAGAGGAGAAACGAGTTTCAGCCACTTCTGCGTTACTTAAACCGGGCTGAGGGCAGCTCGGTGAATCACCGCTAACACAAACAAGCTAACAGCAGCTAGCTAGCACAACACAGGAAGTTAATCTAATTGGCCTTCAAAATAAGAGCAACAGTGTCTTGTCAATATTTTCTATGTTTACTGTATATAATTTCAGTTTTGACAAGACAAAAAAAATACTTTTTT
>OMLM01003701.1:42721-60567 GCA_900302695.1 Helostoma temminkii
TTCTGCAGAAAAGAAATAATCAATATCCATATCCAATTTATACTGAATGACAGCTGCTGTGTGCAGGAATTTGCTGTTATTGTGCATTTAACTTTGGCCCAGCAGTGGTATCTAACCACAATGCACGCTGCTGAGCTGATGCCACTCTCTGATCATTTCTGCCAATAATTGAAATCATGTGAGACCTCAGTTGAGTTTCTATTCACACTTAACTTTAGAGTTTATAAGTATGGATGATGGTTGACGGACTGAGGCTATGAAGTGTGAGACATGATGGAAGCAACATTTACCCAAAATAAATGCAATTTAACTCACACAGTACCTGCGGTAAAATAGATTTTGATGTGTAATGGCTGTTTTGCTGATAATGTGTTAGAGGTGCATACATGGGAAAATCTTCCTGCTTTTGTTCCCATATACATAAATACACTGTAGGAACTATAGTGTTTAACAAATGCCTTGGGTTTAATGCACACAGTATGTTTATGAAATGGAGTTATTCCTGCAAACTTACTGTATTAAATTTATTATTATAGAAGCTTTTTTTGTCTTTACCATCTGCAACTCATTATTTAACATAAGCACTATTAAGGATGAAATGTATTTCACCTAAATTTCACCATTAAATGTTATTGCAACAACAGTTCCAACCTTATTGCATAAGTTGTAGATTTTTTATGCGTTCTATTATGCGTTCTATGAATTAAATTAACTTGTTAGGGAAGGAAACAATGGCTATGACACTTTTCAGAGGAAGGAAGTCAAGGTGGCATTAACTCAAGAGGAACAGCAATTCAGAGAAAAACCAAATCCGACCATGTGACCTTGTCTGGTTTCGTCCTGTTTTAGCTTATGTGCCAGAACATGGTGTTCTCTCAGTGAAGCCTGATAGCTCCTGTTATGCAACACATTTTTCAAAGAGTTGAGAGAAGTTGAGACATACTAATCATTTCGCATTATTTCTAGCACTAATGTTTTCACAGCGTCCATTTTCTAAAACTTTGTGAAAAAAACTGAGAAAAACGTAGCTTTTCTTCGTTTTTTTTTTATTGAATATATTTTCTTTCCTGTGGAAAACTACTACAAATCTATATCTATACAATTGTATTTACATGTTTAGCACACATGCCCATAAAGCATAGTTCATCGTTACAAAAGTGCTTTAGTGTAGTGGAAGAACAGGAGTATGCAAGGTTAAAAATATTTACAAAAAGCCAAAAAAATATTGTTCATTACTATGAACAAAGATTCACACATAAATTCAAGACTTATAGCATATTTTATCCACAGCTAACTGTGTTTTCATAGCTTCATTGCGATAGACTAAATATCTATCATATTCACCACATATCTTTTAATACATGTACTTTAATTAGTACTACTAAAAGTATGTGCACTCATGGAGGCTGCACATACGTGACATTCATTCAAAGTGAAACAGTGAAAAATGAACAGATTGGACTAGTGCATATGTGCATATACAAACATAGATTTGCTCAGTGGGTGCGGCCTTAATACACTCAGCAGCAAAACATAATAAGGAAGGAGGACAAATTTGCTGCTACTAAATGAAAGCACACAAGCTATAAAGTTCTGTAGGTGACAAAATAAGGTAAGAAAGAAGCTTGCTTGTTGCTGATTCACTCTTGAGCTTTGGATTTGCCCACTGATATTTACTCTAAATTGCTTCAGTGTGTGAAAAATGTTTATTTAATATAGCATTCAAACGTAAGACTCCTTGGCATAAGATAATTCATCAAACACAGGATGACTACATCTCCGTGAGATGATATCATGATGTCCCACCGACACAGATTCAGACATGGCTCTCTGGCGAAAAGGCTGCCGCTCCTCTACAGCGCTGGCTTTGCCCTCTGCCGCCTGAGTAAAACAGTCCGTGTATTGATTGACAGAACAGGTTGACGGGAAGTCATAATTTACAGAGGATGGGCGTGACCTTCTTTCTATAGCATTCTGTACAGTCATTGCTCCGTACTGTGGAGGGAGACACAGACTCTGCACTGCCTGCTTGTATGGCGGAGGCTTGCAGGGCAGCCTGCTGTCCACCTGCCTAAATACCTCAAAGGCTGAAAGGGGGCGAGGTTTGTGCACAAGATCTGCTTGTGGATCTGCTTCACTCTGAGAGTCCTCCTGGAGAGTTTCACAAGGGAAGGAGTTTTCCTTCTGAGAGTCTTTCTTCAGGCTGCTCCTGTTGAAGCTTGCTAAGCTCCTTGTCCTCATTAGGACTTTAGTAGCTACTCTCATGGACTGTGAGCGCCTCTTCTCATCTGAAATTGGTCTGGTAATGTCCTGCTGAGACTTAGCTGTCACCGAAGGTTGGTCAGTGGTGTCTTCCCTCCTGGAGCAGCCTGGTGACCCTGCTGGGGAGCTGGTGAAAACAGACCCCTCTGATTGGTTGGAGGTGGTGCTCTCCAGGGAAGAGCACGAGCAATCCTTGATGCGTTTACTTTCCGTGTAAGGTAGTGGATCCAAGTTGGAGCTGCTGCTTAACCTTGGAAACAACAACACTGGCCTTGTTGCTCCTCGGCCTCTGAGCAAGAAGGAGTCATCAGAGATCTGCTTTTTCAGAGGCTGCTCCTCAAAGTCTCTCCTCTCCATAGAGCAGTCATCGTGGCTCCTGGCATGGCTGCACAGGCTCTGAATATCAGCTGACAGGAGGATGATGGGCTCAGAACAGCGACGACTGAATTCAGGCTTTGTGTTGAAGGCAGCATCAGATGCCCAAGAAGAAGTGGTTGTGCTGGGACTGAGAGAGGAAGATGAGCCACACTCTCTGGGTGTAGAGCTGATATTCTCTCCCGCCTCTCCATCTCCATCTGGGTCAGTGCTATCATATGCAGAGTCGTGATGCTGGGATGACAGTGAATCTATAGAGTGGGGAAAAGAAAGGAATTATTAAAATAGTGCATAGTGCGTATAGAATTTGACCTATAATATAACACGTGTACATCCCAACTTTTTCTTTAAAAAGATATACATTAGCAACAGCAAATGCACCATAATTTTAAGTTTACCATAATTTGGCTCTGTACAAATTGTTTCCTAAACATTTCACGCTTATAACAAGAGTTAAAAGTCAAACATAAGGTTTAGCTTTTTTCCCCACCAAAAATCTTTTTCATACAGGGACATAATAACAGGGATTTGACTGTTAGTGATAGGGTACCTTCATCAGTATCAAGCAGATTTGGGATATTCTCTCCTAGTATCTCCCAGTGTTCAATGAGGAACTCAGTCAGATCTGTGACCTGCAGCAAATCAGAAAAACAAATATAAGTCCAAGTAAACAACAACAGATCACTAATCACTAATTGTTCATTAAGTATAATGATATATATAAAATATAAAATATAAATGATATATATGATATACAACTAAAAATGAAATTTTTATTTAAAATAAGTAGAATGTTGAAACTGATGTTTAGAACAGATAATGTGTTTTTATTAGCACTTAACTAAACAAGCAGGCATATGTGCAAGCGGAGCCTTAGTTATGAAACCTTTTGAGGTTTTCTGCACCTTAAACCACAAGGCTTCAAAGGACCAAAAGTGAGAAAGTATATTCATAGCTAGATTTTCTACCTTCTGCATCTTTTCCTTCTGCTCATCCAATGGGGTGTCGTCCATCTGTAGCAGCGTGGGCCCGATACACACCGCCAGGTTGTGGGCGTCCATCTTGTTGATGTCAGCTCTCTCCAGGATGTGATGGAGGACGCAGACTATGTGTTGCAGGAGGAGTTTGTTGTGCTCTGGGAGATCATCTACCACCCTGATCGGTGGGTAGCACAAAGGGGAAGAAAGAAGAAAGAAGAAAGAACAGGAAGAAGATTAGCTTGCCGCTCTTTTTTTGTTTGTTTAAAGTTTCTTCCTTTTTTATCAACGACTAAAAAGAGAAGTGATATGTGTTCAGTCTACATATTGAGGTCACTGGGAATTTTCTGACAAAAATCCACTCAAAAAAACTCATGTATTTACTTAAAAATTCATGAAAATGCAGATTTACTTTCATATATAAACACAAACATGAGGGTCACAGTTAGCAGGTACTGACTGCTTACTTTCTGATTTCCAGAGCCCTCTCCTCGGCGTCTTCTTTATCCAGAGCTGTCATCCACCTGTCATAACGTTTAGACACCAGCAGGCTGCTTGGAAGTTCCTTCAGGAAACTCTACAAAAATTAAGAAATTTATGGTGATTAGTCAGATTATTAAAAGAAACAATGTAGTGTGGCACTCAGTTTTGTTATCAAACATTAAGATGCAAACTCATATCTTGTGTAACACGTTATATAACTTTGAAGATTGCAAAACTACTGAAGACTGCAGTTGCCAAAGTTCTGTTGAGCTGCTTCAGTTATTTGTATTTTTATTATATTTAAGTTTACATGTGCTCCACTACATTTAAGAAGCAAATAAAGCATCTTCACTGCACATTTTACACACAGTGGTATTGTTACTCTTATGTAAGTTAGATCTGTGGTAGTTGCTGCAACACTATTAGTCGCAGGTGTGATTCTAGTGGTGGTAATGGCTGAAGGAACTTAGTAAGAGAATCAGATGAGTATTTTAAGTAAGTTCAATTAGTATTACAATGCATGGGTAGTAGGTTAATCGCATTAAAACTGCTTCAGCAAATTCTTATGCATTTAGGTTACTGCGGTGATCTCACAGAGCAGGTATGTGAACGTACTTTGAGAAGCCCCACGAGAAGAGAAACTGACTGGCCCTCCAAGTCCACCTCCAGGCCGCTGTTCAGCTGCTCTCTGATGTCCTTCATGTTCTTGCTGTTGCATGGCTTCCGAAATACCCCCTCTGTAGTCGGGCCTTTCTTCCTCAGCAACACCAGCATATCCTGATGAGAGATCAGGTATAGAAGAAATGAGAGGTGAGATTCTCATAGTAAAAGGGAAAGAAAAAGGAAATTCTACATAAACATTGTCTTAGAAATAAAGAAACACATTACAATATCTTGATACCAGACAGAAATAGCAACAAAATGACACTTGATGACATTTCTGGGTAGTAATAAAGGTCATAAGGCCGCTTACTGAGACTGGTTTGGGAAGTGAGTAGTTGTCTGGGCAAATCTTGCAGAGGGGCTGTCCAAACAGCTGAGTCTTGGTGTCCATTTCAGTTCGACCTGCTTTGAGGATGAAACTAGAGTTCTTTCTGAGCCTCCTCACCAGGTTCCACTTGTTTTCTGGTGACAGAAGAAATATTTCATCCATTAGCTTATTTGGTCAAATTTTACATCTAAATGAATGGTTCTGAATTTGTACCAAATGGTGGAAGTGCCAAAATGTCAAAAACTACTTTTTTCATTGGCTATCTGCAGTTTTTGGCCACTGTGGTTATGGTTTTGTCTTACACATGGCACACTTAATAAGCCCCACCTCCCACCAAAAGTGACATTCAGCTTTCAAACTCACCAATGGGCTGCATTGACTTGTCCTCTTGGTTATGTAACTGCTTCGAAAGAGCACAGATCTTTGCATCGCCCTGGTAACAAAATAAATAAAAAATAATGTGGTGATGAGCATGCAAGAGGAACATGGGCATGCAAAGAGGAGGAAAGAAGGAAGGGGTTGTCTTTTTTTTTTTTTTCAACCACCATGCAACAACATGGTTGTTGCATGGTGGTTAACATGTGAATGAGTCAGTGTTAAGTAATCATGCTACTTCAGAGTTACATTGATAAAAGCCAACAATTAGTTAGGTTACCTGAATATTTGGTCAAATATTCTTTATTTAACTGTTTTTTTGGAATCCATTATGTATGCATTTCAAAATGTGTATATTCAGTATATACCCTGCACAACCTGTCTAATGTATAGCCTCCTTTAAATACATGTGGAAAAGCGCAGGTGTCTTTCACAAACAGTTGTTTCGCTTGAATATGTTTCATCTAAAAAAGCCAGAAAAAAGGGGGGTTGTACTTACATCGAGTGGAAACTCTGGTAATTGTTCCATGCCGCCTCCTGTTAGAGTTTTAGTCTAAAAAATAGTGGAAAAAACAGTGAGACATGGACAATAAGAGATGTGATTTAGGAAGATTGATTTGTATCTATCTTCATATTTTTTATACGGGAAAGACACTTACTGCGATGCTGCCACTCAACACCTTCATGAGGACGTCGGGAGGTGAAGAAGCACAACCAGCTCTCGCTTTTGCGTCTTTAATTTTTCTGTTGTGGCAAGAAAATACAAGTACGTTTACAGTGTATCTCTAAACTCTCTGCTTGTGTATTCATATGTTTTGTCTTTATTTTTATTTCACGTAACCGCATCAAATGACAATAGCTGACAATGACTAACAATGAACTGTTATTCATTTAAAGATGGTGTCTTGTTGTAATCACCAAAAAGGGTCATCTGACATCTTGACTGTTAATAAATCTCATTTTAAATATAATTTGAAAACCCTTAAGAGTTTACACTGATTGTTTTGCAGCACTGCTATCGAAAGGTCTTTACAATCAAGCATAAATGCTAACTTATTAACCACGAGGACTGAACCAATGCCTGACAATTTGTTTATATAAACAATAATGCTTCTTACCTGTGAAGAGTATCTAACCAGCGTTCTTTCACCTCAGGCGAGCTGTGGGCAAAATAACAGCATGGTATGAGTTACTAATCCACAGAGCGAACAACAGCCAGATCAGGCAGTGGGAGGAATGAGATGAAGTGTGCAAGCACGGCCTCTTTTAACATCTCTGGTGGAAACTGTAACTCAGTCATGGGAACAGGAAGCAGCGTCACGGCGGCCCCCAGTCAGACACCTTCCACTTCCTTACAGACTAGGTTTGCTGTGGGTTGTTTGTCCATCAATGGAAACATGACGACGAAACAGATACGTGTGCCTACGTTTACACCTGTAGAGCTTCACTTTTTATAATCCCTGACACATGAGTTAATACCAGGCTGCTTCACACGGCCGTGTACATATCGTGTCAACAAGTAAACACATGTTTTTTCACAGGCTCCCTGATCACGCCTTACGAGTGAGCAGGAGTGAAACTTTCACACACACTGAATCATTTCCAAAGCCAAACTATCAATGAGAAAATGGACTCTCATTTACAGACAAAGCAACTCAAAACACAAAGAAGGATTCATCATCTTCTTGGAATACATTAACTGAAAAACATTTTCATGGTTTGATTCTAATTACTTAGCGAGAAACGTGGGAGTCAATGAATAACATACAAATGACTACCACCAGTGAACTATTTTTTAGCTTTGATCAGGCACATGGTATGTCATTTACTGTAGTGATAAACACCATACATTTCATTTTGGTCAACCATGCTGTCTAGACAAAAAGTATGAGACAGTGTTTCTCCTGCACTACATCTTTATCATAAAGGCCAGTATTTTCAGATAAAGTCAGCTGATGTTAATCCCCTCGATGGAGATGGTTTGGTGGTCAGCTCCGCACTTCCTATTTTGCAACCTCTTGTCTTGTGACTCTGTAAAGAGGACTTTCTCTTTGCTACTTCCCTGTTTTTGTGAAGGTCACCAATCATATGACAATTTACTACACACAGGAACATTTGATGAGCAGGCTCGGATTTCATTGACATGAAAAACAGTCAACAACACTGTGCGTGTTGTTATATTTGTGCATGTTTTCGGAAATACACATTTTAGCTTTCTGATGATTCCTATCTTATGTCTGTCATTTTCATATAACCATTAGCCAGTTATGTCAATATGTGAATTTTACTTCATTCAGCCTAATTGCTTTTCATGCTAAGGGTTGCACGGGTGCTGAGGCCAATCATAGCTGTCATTGGGTTAGAGGCAAGGTACACCCTGAACGGCCTGGAGAAGATTAAGATCATCCCATAGCTTGAAAAATCATTTTCTGTTTTCTGCCATGTTGCTCAGCCTAATCAAGTGTATTCTCAAAATGTCCAACCATATCTTTAATCAGACTATTCCAAGAGTTTGATTTGGAGTCAACATCTCCAGTTATGCACGTGCATGAGCTTATGCCTGAGTATTCGGAAAGCAAGCACATGGGAAACACTTATTGTGCTGGTGTTTGTATATGAGCCATGAGGTGCGTATCTGCTCACCAAAAACACACCAAACAAACATTGAGAGCCCAAGCAAAGACGATTGTCACCCCGAGGTCAATATCCTGTGTTGGTCCCTCTTCTTCCTCCAGCCCATCTTCAAAACCAGAAATCCAGATGTCCTCAAGCTTCACTCTGTGCTTCACACGGTAGCTGGCAGCTGACCTAAATAGTCGTTTTTGTTGGCAGTAAACAAAAACATTTTCAAAATTACAATGCAGGTTTCAGCTGCACCAGTTTCTCTCTGTGTGATTATTTTCATTATTGAGTTGGGAATACATTAACAAACACAAAATCTGACTTTCTGTGGAAAATTTACGTTACACTACGGTAATAGTGAGGAGAGACGAAATAATGTTTGAATGAATTCAATTCATGAATTCATACATTCTTGACTGTATTTTATAAACAACTTGGGTCCTGGGCACAACTGAAACAACATAAAACAAATAATGGCATGTAAATTTACGGGGGACAATGTTATCACTTACACCTACATATAGACACGATTCAAATTTAAACAGAGGTCATATTTAAGCTCTGTGTGTTAACAGAGGCGCACCTTGGTGCACCAATATAGAGGAGGGGGAAAACAAATCAGAGTGGAATGAAGCCAGAGAAACAATATTGGAGTTTCACAATGTGTTATGGTAAAGAAATAGGGAAACACGTGCACAGCTGGGCATAAGTAATATAGAAAAGCTGTGAGTAATAAATACAGAGCAATAAGACGTGGGAACGTGAATAGGGCACCTCAGCTGACCCACTCTGCCTTGTTTATGAACACAACTGTCTTCAAGATCAAGAACAAAAACACAGCACACAGCAAATTACAGATACTTATGTGGGAGTATGTTCATTTACTGTTACATCAATTTAAACATAATAGTCTAATAAAAACTATATTTTAATAACAGGTCATTCTAGGTGGTAAACCAATCTCGTTACTCGGCTAAATATAGAGGTAAAGACAAAATTTGCCTAGCATTAAGAATGATTAAACGAATAACATGCAAGGTTTAAACTAATGGGTTTTATCATCATTGAATTTATGCAGGAGAGTTATATTGCTAGTCTTAATGCTAATCCAACTGCCTTATTATAAACTAGATCATTTTTTCAGTCACATCAGAAAAGGGGAAACGTGTATTTCCCAAAAGTTTGAACTATTCTGAGTTTTGATCATGTCACAAGTGAAACTGTGACTTAGTGCTTGCCTCCTCATAAACCAGAAAACTAGATCTCTTGAACCTATAGATGTGCTTGATGATCCATCTCCAAGAAAAGATATATGATATGACATAATTATTGTTCCATACTTTTTCTATAAAAATGTGTTTAAAGTTTGGGACACAGCTCAATTTGTGTACACATGAATAAAAATGTCTTGTCTTTTCCACAACAAATAAGACCAAACTGAACATTGAGTAGTAGCCTGTACAATCATCTCTAGATGTAATCAATGCTCATACACTTAACTCAAAAGACTCTGTATGTGTTTACTGTATGGCAGCGTAGTCCCAGCTGTTACCTACTGGAACAGTGGGCTGGTTGTGGTACAGAGATGAGTGTGAATACCCTCCCACCCATGAACTATAAATCTTCCATCAGACAAAAAGTTGAATCTGACTAAGCTGAGCAACTTGTTTTTGAAACAACATACAGCTTTATATTAACTTTTAGTAAGTTTTACATTAACTTTGTTGTATAGAAATGTGGATTTTCATAGCACACACTCACTGGCTGAGTATGTATGATCCTAAAATAATATTTTAGATGACGTTAGATTTAAATGTTAGCATTTTAAAGTGAAAGCACTGACACAGTTAGTTTTAAAGTCAACAGAACTTCAGAAGAACCTCTGTTGTAATCAGCTCTCGTGTGACTCCACTTAGAGGGAAGCACCATGCTTTCTTCTACTGATTTGAACTGAAAACACTCTGTGTGCTGGGAGATTCCCTAGCAGCCCGAGTTTCAGTCCAAAAATACATAACTTGTTTTTACTTCCTCTTTCACTCTCTCATTCCAACTGTACAAACATATGATTTTAAAGTGGAAAGTTACTTAAACACAGATCACGTCAGTATTACCACAGAATTTCTTACATTTTTTTGTGGTTTCTTATACCAAGATTTTACTCTGTGGACATATAGTATTTTTTGGCAATTTACTAAAAATAACTAATAATCACCCTCTGTAAGATGAAATCAACTTAAAATGATATCTATATTTCTTACTTGAGTTTGACAAAGACAATGACATCTCTGAAGAGGAAAAGGTGACGCTCCCTGGTTTTCGTGCCCTCTGTGACCTTAACGCGCTCGTCCACCAGCAGCTCTCCATTCTCACTGGTGAGGCCAAGGACAAATGGACTCTGCTCCACAGACACCCAACAGGAACCCTCCTCCCTGAGTCAGAGGACACACACCAAAGGATTAGTGAAAAGGGACAACCCACAACCAGACCAGTCTAATTTTGGTGATTACATTATTCTTCTAATAGGCTGGTGTATTGCCTAATTTTAATTAGTTAATATTAGCTCTGTGGGTTTTGTGACCCTTAGGCCTTGAAACTATACCAAGATGCCTGAGAACGTAAAAAATGCTTTTTCATCAACTTTGATATGTCATCATTTTAAAGCTAAAACCACACTGTTAACAAGAATCTTATGTTCTTGGTCGACGTGAAAAACGTGTCGAACAAGATTTTAAAGAGGAATTGGTGACATTTTTCAGCATTTCTGAAAAAATCGATGTCGTGTCAAGATTATTTGCTTAGAAAGTATTTCTGCAACTTTGCCATTTTTTCACTTTGAGGTTTTTGTATGAAAGAAACTATATATAACATGTTAATTGTTGAGCTATAAATGTGCTGGTAGCCGAATTTTGTTGCATTCACGCATAGCAACACTAGCTTTTTCCTGTGTCTACAGCATTTATGCTAGACTAACCTAACAACAAAACAAGATATTTTTAAAAGTTGTATTATAATCCCTCAAAGAGCGTTATATATGCTCAGACTTTACCATCTTTTACGATTCAGTTTTGTAGTTTTGTTATCTGGTTACATCGACTATCTGGTGGTTGTCAAATTGATTGTACAGAGAAGGAAATATGAACACACAGGCTGTTTTTCACATATTACAGTATTTCTGTATGTTTAGCACCCTAAACATGATAAGTAGATGTTTTGATGAATATACACGAACAATATAAGTTCATGAACTTATATTGTAGCTGCTATAAAGTGATGATCCAACATTAATATGTTATCAATCCATAACAGAATGATCAATGAATGAATAAAAAGTATTCTAAATAAAGTGAGAGACACGTCAGTCATAGGACACCTCAGACAGTACTGCCAAGTTGTGAGCAGTGCTGCACTTTAAAATAGCTGAAGTCATAATGACTAGGTGTGATACAGGAAAGTATAAAAAATACTATTGTCACTGCTGCTATTTTGGTGATTAGATTCTCATGTGAAATGTTTGGTTATATAAATGTACTCATTTTAATCGATACTAACATCTTTAAACTCCATCTTTGCTCATGACTTTGCAAAAGCAAAACAAATATTCATCTAAATACACAAGAAAAGTTTATCATTGAAATGATAAACTCCACTTATATAACTTGATGTAAAAGGTACAATTTTGGTTAAGTCAAGTCTGTCTCTAAAATGTTAAAAATGTAAATCGATGTAAAGCAAACAGGTGAAAGTTGTTTGCTCTAAGTGATTATGAAACCAGTTTTGGTCAGTGTTCTTCCTACTGACTCCATGTTTAGGGCAGAAATTCAAATTGTAGCAGCAGAGGTACTTTCCCTGTTACTGCTGTGGCCTGTTGAAGGTGACACATAAAATACTGGCAAATGAAACAGTGGGATGACTTCAGCTGTTGTTTATCATTGCTTGTGAACACAAACTATAGAATTGAATTGAATTACTTTATTGTCATTGTACAGAGAAGCACAACAGAATTGAATGCATCTCTCCCTGATAATAAAAAAAGTAATACGAAAAAGGAATATACAAAGTACCCTGTCTCCTAAAAATTACAATACATAATTGCAACCAGATTACGTTTTCTGTTAACATGACATAACTTGGGTCTGCAGAGTGCCAGTCCTGCACATTACACCCCAACCATTGCCTTGTGAACCAGTTCCTGTTACTTAGTGTGACAATTCATTCGTTCGTAAAATACGTTTCCTGACAACATAATGATTGTTAGCTACAAAAACTGTATTGTACTGTACAATTGCAGTTTAGTTGTATAGGAACGTCATTTTTAAGAGCCAGGGTTGACAAAGTAATATACAAATTACCAAAGTCCACTGATATCACCCATTAAAATAACAGTTCAACAGTTTGAGAAATATTTATTACTTTCCAAAAATTAAATCAGCAGATTTACATTACTCTCACATCTGTCTGTTAGGCTAAATTTGAAATAACAGCCAGTGCGTTATCATTTTAGCTTAGCAGCTAGCCCTGTTTAAGTGTAAATTTTACAGCAGTTGGGAGATTAGAGATTTTTGTGTCTGGCACATAAAAATAATAGATACTTTCTTCGTCCCCTTGGTGAAACTCTTTGTGCACAGGCAGCCCCTTTGAGGCTCCAAGGGTCCAGGGTTGCAGTGTCTTGCCCTCAGCATGTAGCCAGGAGGAACTGAGAGCCACTAACATGAGGTTGATAGACAACAACTCTGCCAACTGAGTTACGTCTTCAGTTTAGTCTTAATTAGTTAGTGAGCAAGACTAAGCTAACATTACCACATTGTATTTTCCAAAATATATATATATAAGTATAACCTATTCACCACGTATATTTAGTGAGGTACTCTCTACGTCAGTGGCAGTCCCACTACTGTGAAACTAACACCCACGATGTACTCCCCCTGCATCAGGAAATGCACATTGTGTGTGTTTTAGTGTTGAATAAGTGGAGGTGCAAGAGTGGGATGTGTCTGACATTTGCATTTTTGCTTTGAAGGACTCGCCCACTAGGTGCTCTGGTGGTCTTTGTGCAACAGCTGTGATAATAACTACAAAAGGTTAAGAACTGAACGTCAAATACGAACATTAACTGGAGGTGATGAGGAGCCTACTCAAAAATCTGACCTGCTCAGACCAAACCAATTGTAGGTGTGTCATGACTATTTCTAAAGTAATGGCTAAATAATAATTTTTCAGTTTCTGTAATTATTAGTGAAAGAAATTTGTGTCTTTATGGACTAAAGAGGAAGTTAGTTTTGATCAAGGCTATAGGTCACGTCCGGGGGTCTTCCCGTTTTGCATTGATTTTTCATAAACAAAATAAGTTCAGTGAAGCATGACTTTTATAGACACACATTATATAAGATTTGTTTGATGGAATTTAATAGGTTTTTATGGACTTTTGAACTGTAGCAAATTCTAAATCTTTTATTTAGTTTCTCATATTTAAACATAGTGTACAATATACTGTAATCAGCCAAAAATAGAGATAAGGCCAAACTGCTAAAATGCCCAGACTCCCAGAGGACATGACTGCATTGTCATAAAAGTACTGAGAGTTCCTGGACTTTCCATGTGATTTATGAACTAAATCATGTTACTTCTTTGAAATTAACTGTGTGAAACTGTGCATCAGCCTTGTGTAGAGTACAAACACTTTCATAGAGGCAGCAGCCACTGGAGCGTGCCACTTGCTGAATAGATGAAACCACTGTTTTCTTTAGGGATAAATGCTAACACCAGCATGATAATGTTCTCACAGTGGGAATGGAGATGTCATCAATTATAATTTGATATTTGGTCATTAAGTAGGGGTGAACAGCCCCACAGGCAACTTAGGCATTTTTTGTTGTTGTTGTTGTTATTGTTGTTGGTCTTTTTTAATCAAGCTGTCATTTTTAAGACAAGTTCGTCCTCCTTCAGCCAATGAGAATGCTGGTTTTCCACCAAGCAGTGTGAATCCTTCCTAAGGGCCATGTATTCGCAAAATGGCTCAGAGCTTCTGTGGTTGTAAGTCAGAAGGAAAGTGGGAACAAACTGCGAGTGACGCTGTGTCCAGAAAATCCTCCATCAGAAGGTGACTCCAGAAACAGCCGGTACAGTGAATACACTGAATTTATTCATATTATAAGTTAATATTTATATGTTAAACGTTGTTTCCCTATTTGCATCTGTATATGTTGTATGAACATATATATGTTCTTAAGAGTTCATAAGGGTTTTTGTAGGATTTTTTGGTATTTATGTTATTAGTTTATATTTATGAATATATTAATTGTTTATATGTATGAATAGTTGTACTGTTCATTTATTTTTATTCAACAATGTCATTTAAGGTTAATATAGTGCAATCATGTCAGTCTAAAATCTCACCTAGGACTCATTCAGGTTTGGACGGACAGAACAATATATTTAGATCCACAAATGTTAGCCTATCTGATTTTTAAAATTACTACTAAAAATGCCACTTACTGTTATTTTGACCCGAGGACGTCTCCGATTATCTGGAGCACTTTCATCTTAACATGAAATCTGCATCTTAGTTGCTTTGTGTTAATGTGTAGATAAAACTAAAACACATTTATCACTTTGTCTGAACTTTGTAATTTACTTACCATAAATTATAGCAAACTCCCTCATAATAAAATTGATTCAAATGCTAGTGGAATTTGTTACACTGACCTCTTTAGGTTTGCCCTCAGTGTATTGTTATCAACCTCAAAGTTGGGACTTTCCAAGGTAAACACGAGGGCTCACAAAGATAAACATATACTTCCATTACACTTACTTTATGTAATGTAGGTCACTTTTATTTTAATAGTCTTTCAGATGACAGTGTGAAAAAAAAAAACACAAGCTCAACACCTTGGGAGTACTGTATGTGTGTACTTTTATGTATAGAGTACTGTTACTGAATATAGATATATGAACTTGTGTGAATGTATCTGTAGTACAGCCGGGAACTAGAGTCAGGCTGGAAAACTTTAACTTTTTCATGGTTGCTGACTGAAGATGATACTCATCTTATATATTTTAGTATCAGTCAAGCAGCCTGGTCCTTCTAGCTGTGACTGATGTTTAAACGGTTTATGTGCGGGCTGTTGTTTCAAAAGCCCACTCTGTAAATCCCCACGAAGACATCTGTGTCTGCGGCTTGAACAGAGTGGGCCACACACGACAGAGTGCGACAATGTTGAACACGTGCTGGAGTAAGAGTGAGGGGAAGTCATTTTTTCTTTATAGAGTATGTCAAGTGTGGATGATTTGAGATTACATTCCTGTGTGCTGCCACCTGTAGGTGGGAGGGCGCAGAGTACGTGAAACTAGGTCAAAGCCTTAAAGGGAGTGAAGGGTGAAATCATTGCTGCAGTGGAGTAGCAGTAGTTGGTTTCTCTGACAAAAAACCAACAACTACCAGTTATTGTCATTATCAGTTATTCTCCAAATTAGTTTCTTAATCTCAAATCATAGACACGGTTAGAAATATGAAGCCATTGTTCCATTATATGAATATTTTAAAAAAAGGATCAACAGCAACTATTTATGAGCTATGATTTATTTGTTTGTTTGTTTTTCTACTGTTCACACAATACAAACACAATAGTTTAGTTCACAGAGGTAACAGTAAGGTTTTCAACATCATTTTTGTTGATGTTTCAGCTTCAACATCTTGCGATTTTAAGACTGCAACACCCACACCCACAGCAGACACACATTTAATGCACAATTAATACCTGTTTTATTTGTTGTTGTTATGTTTTTCTGGATGATATAAACTATCCACATCAACCTGTTCTTTAACATTGTAACTTAACTGGTAATTAGGCCTGAAGGGTAGAAGATCATTGTTTTTATTGTACAACAGCTTCCAAAAGGTGACACTACATAAATGTTACGTCATTCTCAGCACCATCTTGGGGAAAATCACCCTTTTTTAGAATGATGTACAATAAGTTTGATGTTTGACATTATTCATATTGCCAAATCTTAAAGTTCGGTAAGAATTAATATAATTCTTTATGCAATCTCAAATATTCCTCCTTCTGCTGTGCTGACTAAAACATACATATTTGTGAGTGTAAATATTGCTTTTTGGATCATGAATAAATCCTTCACTTTGAATATCATTTTAAAAATGAAGTGTTACCATTGTAATCGTCCTTGCAACTCTCTGTTGGCATTAAAACAGAATGTAGACACACAGGTTAAGTAAATGTTCAACTGAAGCAACAAACTTTTAAATAATGAAGTACACACCTGATAGGTGACCAAGACATCCCCAGAGCCTTCCCAAAGACCAGAGATGGAGCAGAGCGTCTCCTCTGGGCCAAATGTCTGAGATGCTGTAAATAAACGAAGAACTTGTAAAAGCAGAACAATATTTTGTACATGTGTCCATGTCACCATTCATATATTTGGACTTTCCTTCTAATTTTTTATGTTACAACAATGTATTTTTTAAATGTTTTACTTTTGTTACACCAGAAACTTTACCATACTGCTTTTCACAACTGCTTTCACACTCTACTAGCTGTGAAGTAGCAGAATATGGTGTTAGACACTGTCCTCTCTTTTGTTTTCATCTCTACAGAAACTGAAACATGGCAAAACAAACAAAAAAAAGGGCAGAATCTTTTTTTTAATGCTTTTATAATAGACTGAAGGCTCCGTAAAGCTCCACACAGCCAGACAACAAACTCCAGACTCTGTTTCAGGGTGCAAACAACAAACAATGCCTACAGACACTACTAAGGACAGAAATTGTGTTTATGAAGTGATTGAATTTACGTTTTACTTTTTTATTTTGTCACTCACACTGTTTCTTCCTTTGCACCTGGTTGTATATGATTTGCTGTTGCACATAAACATGCTGTATGATGTTTTGGTGCATTTGTAGAGACAAGAAAGTTTAGACGGCTGTCAGGAATTCTGATAATGTGATAACAACCACAGTTATGTAGGTGCAAGGTAAGCTGTGATACTAAATCATAATTATCACTAGTCTTTTAATTTTCCCAGCAGGAGCACACTTCCGTACGAATTCAACACTGGTTTGTTAATTTGTGTAGAGGAAACAAATATGTTTTCCACCTCACTGTTGTCGCTCTAATTGGTTTACAAACTGGGATTAACTGGGTTAAGCGGAACTGAAGAACAAGAGAAAAAACAAAACAAACAAAAGCAGGAACACTTGACAAAGCAGCTCTTTCTGGAGCCAGACTGGCACAAAAAGTCCACTAACTCATGATGGACCAGGACCAGAACTCAAGTCACTGGGTTGACCTGGGTCCTTAGTGCTGTCATGTTCTGGGAAATATGGATCCTCCCTGTGAATACTGCTGATTAAAAATTAATTTTGTCACACATTTTTCTATCATGAAGAAATAAAACTTTACCAGGATCAGTGCTTCTATACTTAATTCAGTTATATATTGTCAATATAAGTATACTTGGAGGAATTATACTATAAGTATATGTATACTGACAAATAATAGGTAATTAATGGCTGAGTTATAAATTTATAACCATTAGTAAGAAGGTTGAGCAGTCAGTAATAATCATGATCTGGATGACTGAGAACCTTCACAGACATGAGAGGAAATCATATGCTTGTTACATCACAAGTGAACTAACTTCTTCTCTAACTCTTTCTTCTAACTATCTTTATAAACTATAAAGTGGGCCAATTTAGTTCCAAGAAGTATTCAAATAGTATACTAAAAGTACATACACATAACCAC
>OMLM01003701.1:79489-101023 GCA_900302695.1 Helostoma temminkii
AGGTACTTGGTGGCAGTAGAGTGAATATTTCATTGCGAGTGCAAGTGCTGTTCTGGTTCTGTTGTTGAACACATTATGATGCAGTAAGTTATCAAGCATATTTCTACTTTTTAAAAAAAGGCATTTGTTACAGGATATACATACAGTTATATTCTGTGGCTTTCAGTGAAACTTTGAAATCAGCACTTTTTTTCAATTTTTGAAATAAAGCACTTCTAGACTTAAGAAAATTACTTCCTCCACCACACAAACTAAATTTCATATGTTAGCCTATTTCTATCTGTGTTCCTTACATATCATTTCTACTGCTGTGCTCAGCCTTCTGGTAATTAATGAGAAATCTTGGTTAAATAAATGTATAGTAGAGTACAAACGTGAAAAGAAACTTAAAAAACTACTCAATGAAATGCATTTGTCACACAAAGCCATCAACAGTAGCTTTAGTGTGGCTCAGGAACAGGAAGAAGAAAGAACCTTGCACCATCTGCTGACCACCATCAAGTACTGCAACTGAACACAGTAAGGTGGCGAAAAAGGAGACCAGTGGTTATGCTCTGGGTAGAAAGATAAAGTAGACTTTATTTGTGGTGGAACCTAAATAGGATCTGTGATTACAAAACAACTATCCCACGCAGGTTCTTAACGTCACAGAGGTTGGAATGCTGTACTGACAGAAAGGCATCAGAAAAGACTGGACATAAAATAATTTCTTACAAGCAAGAGAGCAGACACTCAGGTTCAGAGGGAACACCATTCAATTTAAAAACTGTTGTGGGTTGCTGTATGATCTATGGCAGTCAGATTAAGTTTATGAACACAGGCTTACACACTCCCAGGGTGGGAAACTGGAAAATAAGCAAATGTTTGCTTATAAAGTCTGGACAAAAGCAACTGTGAAGAGGCATTCATGGTTAAGAATACTTCAAAAAACAGTCCTGTGAGATTCTCGAGTGTTCATTTTCTTGATATCGCTATATCATTGTGTGCTCTGTTTGGATAGAAAAACTCATTTCATGGACACACAAAATCAGTCTGCCGTATATTGTAAGTACCGAGTACTGTATGTGGTATGAGTGTCTACGTTTTTAGATTTCAGAGAGATACATTTAAGTTCTTATAAGCACAGACTGCACTTTCCTAAACCACAGAAACATCATACTATACATAAAAAACTAAGTGGCATTTCCCTTTAAGTAGCCTCCAAACTAACATATATATTTATAAAATATGCACTCAAGCACATCAAAATCCATCTGCGAAATGAAACATTCAAAAATATCTGCTTCATCAATACTCTGGAAAAATATAGTACTGTAGGTCTCACATGCATTTATTTTAATCAACTGTTTTAAATGAACAGTAAGACATTTGGGGAAATATTAGAAAGTTATACACAAAGAGTGATTGAGTCTTATAGCAGCCGTTAGCTTAGCAAACACTGGAAACACCAACTCTGTCCAAAGGTAACACAAATCACACCTGACAGCACCTCGTTTATAATGTTTAATTTGTAAAAGCAAAAAAAAACAAACAAAACAAAACAAACCAAAAAAAACTACCTTTTTTTATTAAAGATCTTGATTTTTATATAAAGTAAACAAACACAATATAATGTGTCAATCAGGCATTTGAGGTGCTGATGCTTAGCGTCACCTTCAGCCAGGCTGTTTCCAGTCTTTCAGCTAACTTAAGCTAACTGCCCGCTCACTGTATCTTTCTTCAACAAGAAAGGAGTATTTCTCAAAATATCAGACTATTCTTTTAATTCCAAACCGAAGAACATTTACTTCTTTGAGAGCCATCTCTCAATACTTTAGTGTAAATAATCTTATAAACACAGGTGTTGTGTTACAACTATCGGTTTCATGTTTTCACCCAGATATAGAAAAATAATCACCCTAACACCTGAAACATGAAAATATTCTCAGAAATATCATTTGGAAACTCCCATTTGAAGTCACTTATAGAGTTGTCAATCCATATCTGGGATTATTTATCTCTTTTACCTCCTATTGTCTGTCTCTAACTGGAGGTGACTTCTTCTAGCTTCTTCTGCTCCGGACAACAGCCCTTATCTATACATAAATGGACATTGAATTACTAATTTCAGGTCTGGTCCCATTTGTCCCCCCTTCTTTCCTTCTTCCTTAAGGTTTGGTACCCAAGTGTTGGCAGCAACAAGGAAAAGCACATTAAAAAAAAAAAATCGACATCTTTAAATAGCTGTTCAGCTTGTTTGAGTGCAGCACAACCAGAAACATTTAAATTCAAGTCATTATTATTTTCTCCCCTCCCATATATCATACAATGAATATAACAAAAGAAAATCATTTTCAGTTAAGAAACTAAATGTGAAAGGATAAATCTTTGATCAGACAAATAAACAATATACTGCATCCACATGGTAACATCTGAAAATAGTCTTAAGTGAAATATATATGTTTTACCGCCAAGGAAACGCTGGCACTCTAAGTCACTCTAAGTAGATTTAATATACTGTTGAGGTGTAATTTGTGTTTTTTCCGTCTCGGTTAATCCTCCTCTGACGGTCCTGAACACGGTGTTAAACCATTACGTAATAAAAAATGAAATCCGGTGTCATTTGGCACATGGGGTGCTCTCACTAGCCACACTGACGTCACAATCTTTGTTGCTTGTGGTGTCGGCAGCAGCAGCATCAACATCAACATCAGCGCTGTTGTCCTGGTTGTCATTATTATTGTTATTACTGTTGTTGTTGTTGTTGTTGTTGTTGTTGTTGTTCTGGACACTCTGGAGCCCATGACTGTTGTTCTGGACCAGAGTGGTGTTGCTGATTCTCAACTCTTCCAGCTTCTTCCACAACTCATCCCTCTCCTGCTCCTTCTTCTTCTCCCTAGGAAGATGGACGACATTTGAATATGTGTATTTATGTTTGCATTGGAAAGAATAACAGATCAGAACAGATCCAAAACAAACAAATGGCAGTAGAGTTCGCACAGATTCACACAGGCACAAGAACTGTGGCAGAACTGGGCCAATTCTAGCGTAAACTGTGTTTCAAATGGAGCACTGAGGGCATAGAGGAGTGTCCTACTACTTACTGATTTCTTTGGGTCTCTGGTTTGATTATTCATATATTTTTAACCTTTCTTTTAAGTTCTGATATTCCTGTTTTTACATGGATGTTTAACATTTTATTGCATCTTTTGTTTTGAAGTTTTTGTTAATGACATTACTGGTTGATAAACCAGTAACCAGTTTAGATGTAGAGCTGTGAATTTAAATTTGATGTCCAAAGTTTAGCCCCCCAGTTAAAGCTTAAAGCAGTTAACTACCTTTTGCAGGACTGCAGGACAGACAAGAGACTATAAATAATTTCTCTCATAATGTACATTTTAGATGTAACCAGACATGGACAGTTACTTAAATACACTGCCCGTCCAAACAACAACAACAAAAAAAAAGTTACCACCTGGATTTAATTAAGCAAATAGGTAAGAGCCCCCCATTGGATAATTACAGCATGGATGATTATGTTTCAGCACGTTATTTAACCCCAACTTATTTCTTAAACAACCATGTTGAAAGACATAACCTGTTGTGGAAAAGATGTTAATCTGTTTCAAAAGGGTCAAATTATTAGCATGCATCAAGATTTAAGGAGAGTGCTGAAACTACTAAAATTGGTTTAAGACCTGTCCAACGCATTATTAAAAACTAGAAGGATAGTGGGGACCATCATCTTCGAGAAAGAAATGTGATCGAAAAAAAATCTTGAATGATCGTGATCGGAAAAAAAACAACAGTAGAACTCAAGGTTATGTTTAATAGTAAAAATAAGAGCATTTTCACACGCACAGTGAGTACGGAAGTCGAGGAATTGGGACTAAACAGCTGCGTAGCATTAAGAAAACCATTTGTCAGTGAGGCTAATTGGAAAAAAAGGCTTCAATTTGCTAGGGAGCATAAAGATTGGACTCTGGAGCAATGGTTCTGGAGTGGTTCAGGGAGCATGACACATCATTTTCACACATGGATTGGCCACCACAGAGTCCAGACCTTAAGCCCATTGAGAATCTTTGGAATGTGCTGGCAAAAAATGAATGCAACTCTGGACGGGAATAAATGTTGTGACATTGCAGAAGCTCATCGAAAGATGCCACAGCCAACGTGTGCCCGTTACTCACCGCTGTCTGTCGGCTTTATAGGAAGAGGTTAACTCATCAAACAGTGTGCAGTTCATCTCCATCAGAGCCTTCAGCACATTATAGACCAGAGCTACGATTGTCCTGGAACACAGGAAACATTTTCCTAAGCAACTGCATGCATATCACGTCTGATCATGTCATCATGGTGGCATCTGTGATGTGTACATGTAATCTCCCTTTTTAAATTACATCACATGGCTGTAAATTTACTCAGCGAATTTCTGTACATGAATATCATTTCAAGCCATCTATGCAATCACAAATTATGTGTTACTGTATGTACATTGTTATTAACCCCTGTTAATGAGAGTACATACGGATTCCAGTGCTCTTTGGAGATTCTGTACAGGCTACCAAACATGATGGGAAGGATCTTGTCAATGTTCTCCTCAATGAGGCTGAGAATGTACTCATTATTCCAGAAATACAGCGCTCGCTCTGCCACCTACGAGGTCAGACAGAAAAATAGAAAGAATGTAGTCAAAAGGAAAAAAGAAATGCAGGGATGTTTTTGCGAATCAAGTCTGGATGTTTAGATAAAGGGCAGGACAGAAGCATCCTTCAGACATATGTTGTGTGTAAAAGTGTAATTTCACATATCATGAGGCAGTTTTATATAAAGGTTGTGACAGGAAATCCCACCGCACAAATAAAATACACTCAGTTGTAAGTTTATTAGGTGCACATGGGTAAAATTAGATCAGTCCCTCCAAGAGGATGCAGTTTATTTAGCCTTTGAGCTTTCATTTCACTATACAAACAGGTGTTTTGGTTATGTAGCCTGCCCTCCTTGATATACAATAGAAAGAGTAGGACCATTCAGAGTTTACTGTGATGCAGACCATGTTTTTGGATTGACCCAGTTGGTACGCATTGTAGTTTAATTCATATTTACTGTAGTTCTGTGTATGTTTGTATGATTTAGTTTTTAGAGGTTGAACTTATCAGACTTATAGACGTTTCCAGAGTGACCATGTGAATATGCATTTGACTACAGATAACCATTGGGCACACCAGTTGGTAACAGGTTGATGGAAATGACTCCATACAATGGGGAAAGCCAATCCTCAATGTGTTTGCATTTTCCTCTTTAATGCTGTGTAACTATTTGAACTATATCTCATTTAATTTGGTGTGAACCCTGTGTTTGTGCTATAAATACAGTGACAATGACAGTTTTTGTAACATGATTAGAAGCTCTGAAACAAACTGCCCTTAGATCCATTTTATGTTTGAGGGTACCTGAAAATGTGAATTGGCCACACATTTAGAGATCTGTCTGAACAAGGGCTCCTGGATTTTCTTGAACTGCGTTGGCTCAATGACGTCCAGAATCTCCTCAATTTCACCCAGGAACATCACCTAATTCAACAAGAGATGGAGATTAGAGTGGTTTTTAGAGTTGGTTGATAGCCATGTCATAAGTGTACACGAATCTATAAATATGGTGAATACCTCTTTCTGACTGCAGGTTTTAGGCCAAAATTTCAGCAGCCCACGAATTACCTGCACAGATAACAGAAGTTTTTATGAATTTCTCTTTAATGCAAGAAATAAAACCTTCTATAGTTGGTTTTAAGTGGGTGGTTTCTAGCACCTGCTAAAATTTCTCTGCAGTGCAGACAGATTTAGTGCTTAAAGCCTTGTGTTTTGAGTGGGAGAAATTATTAGACGAAAAAGTACCGGCTCTGTGAGCGTGGGATCCTTCTCCAGGAACTGGACCACACAGTAGGCCAGCTGAGAAACACGGAAGACCAATGTTAAATGTACACTCTGTTCCCAAAACAGTGACAACAGAAACCCAGTGCCCTGACTGAACCTTATCTCAGTTGTTAAATGTCAGATGTATTCTGAGTGAAAACCTGTGATAATCTTACAAACAAATAAAATAATAAATGTACACTGTGGTAATTTAAAGAAAATATAATGAAAAGCAATAATCATCTGTGAATCACTGCATTTTCATTTCAAAGCCACTAGAAGATGCTATAGTACAGGGTTTGATTCATGACAGTGCCTAAACCTGCAGGGACAAGTCTGAATTTATTATTTAACTAAAAAATTGAGCAAGTATTTTTTAGCTTGTATTTTCAATGAAACAAACTAAATTTTATTCAAATCAAAATAAAGATGAGAAAAGGTTTTATGTCACAGGATAGGCAGCTATAAATACATTTTTTAAAATTTATTAATAATTTTAAAAAAAGTTTATTCTACCTGTGGATGAAAAGGAGCTAGTCCCTTAGCTGTGTGCATTGGGATCAGCACTTTCATCAAAAACTGCTTGTGCTCTGCCTTCAGCGGCAACGCAAATCCATTTATGATACTGTAAACAGAGATACAAAAGAACAATGTTAGCAGGACAAGCCAGTCGCTGGAAGATCAGAATGGGCATAGCTCTGAATAATCATTTCCTGAAAAGGAAAATAAATATGGAAAGAATTTAGTGCAATGAAAGCATCAAAATGCCTTAGAGGGCTTATAAGTTACAACATTACTGGATACATGTAGCGTCCTGCACAAGCCAGTTTAAAACCTAAAACTTATCTACACCAAAGATGTGAAAAAATAAATACCTAGTTTCATAATAAAGATGGTTTGAGAACTTAAGAAGGACAGTTAAAATTATATAACAAATGTTGGTACAGCCAAATGCCAGACAGTAGAAAAAGTCTATTGTAATTGTCAATTGTAAGAAATACAATACAAATTAATTATTTTACAACCTAACATGTTTTAGGTTTTATTCACACAGAAAATTAATGACTGGTGAGCAGGAGTAGCAAAAGGACTTCCATAGTGACTGTTGAGTAGTATTAGCAATTAATCTGATGACTGTTTTGTAATTACCATAATTACTATAATTACTATAATTTTAGAGCCCTAGGTGACAAATTCAGTCTGTTCTTTTATCAAACTATTAGTCCAGAAGACCAATATATTCAAATTAATTAATTGATCATCAAAGTGCAATATTTGTTTTATACATCAACTAATCACCGCAAATCTAGTTTTCATGATGACCAACTTTATGTCATCTAACAATATGTTCTTAACTCACCTTCCCAGGATTTCTAGCAGCTCTGCAACTCCATTGAAGTGCTCAGTTTCATAGATGAACCTGCAACAGGAACAAACACATTAACAACAAGAAATTATGAAACACATCAGAACATTGATCAGAACAATTGATTCTGGCCGCTCACAGTGCTGCTTTTAAATATTGGCGCTCGAATTTGGCAGCTAGATTGAAATATTAAAATAAAAAAATCATTGGTACACAGAACAAACAACTCTAATATAGCTGTAACAGACCTTTTATGAAGTTTACTTGACCCCCTGCCCTTATGTGAATTAATGTGAATTAATGATCCGTACATGATGCACCTCCTCTGTTTGGTAACCCATTTCCATTTCTCTGTACAGACAGAGCTTGACAACTGTTGCACTATTTTTAGCCTCAGTGGCAGATGGTCAAAGTGGGTGCACCCATTTTGCCACCTTGCCTGTTGGAAATGACATCAAGTGTCCCCTGTTTCAACCGTCTGAATCCCATTGTCACGCAGCAACAGGAGATATAAAGAACAAGCTCCTGTCGGGAAATCTGACGTTTCCACTGGACTTATCGTTCCTATCCATTTTTGAGATGCAGCGTAAAATCTGTGAACCAGAAAATTATTTCATAGACGGCTAAAACATACACTATGAGGTATGACCACAAATTCCATGATGCAAGATATTTTTTGTTCCATTTATGCATTTCTAAATCCCTTGAAAGCACAAATATAAACACAACCCAGCTGTTAACTCACACAGAAACCTCACTAACAGGACTAAGGACTAAAGATTTTGTTTTTGGTATTTTGCCTTTGATTTTATAGACAACATACACAGATCACACACTTTAAATCCACATGGTATGAGGTGGTTTTTTGTTGTTGTTGTGATGGACAGCAGACAGTGTGGGGAAAACTATAATACTGGCCATAATCAACAAATCAAGGGCAAAATATTTCGGCTTGGTGTGTATATACCACCTGTCCACCACAACATTAAAACCATTAAGTGGTGTTAATGCTGTGACTGATGACTGTATACAGAAAGAGGAAACAAGGTAGAGAAGAAAAAAAAACCCGACCCAGTTATAGGCCTTTTCTGAGCAAGTTGTTCCAGGGACCCACTGGAATTAAACTAAAGTAGGAACCAAAAGATCAATTTTGTTGTTTCCACCTCATGCAAAGAACTAAACACTGAGCAAATGTCACCAATATTGGATTAAAAAAACAAAAGAAACAGACAACACAACACTTTCAAAGTGAAAGTAAAATGTGACCTTGGTGAGTTAAACAAGGAATAAATGTAAAACAGCCATGTAAGTCAACTCCAGACCAGCCTCCTTCACAGTAAAAAAATCTGCTCAAAATGTATTAAATATTAACACTAAGAAATTATATTGCTTATATTTTAAGTTGAAGAAAATGTGAAAAATGGGGCTGAAAATTCCAGACTACCTCTCTACAAAGTAAACGATGTGCAGAGAGTTTTACAGGAATCTATTTAAAATCCTGAACATAACTGCCTGGAAATAATCACCAAATGATTTTGTATTTTTCTTGTTCCGTTGTGTGTCTTGACCATGACACTCACTTTCTCGTTTACTCTTATTCTTTGCTCACACACACACACACACACACACAAATACGTGCCAGAGTTTGACCAATCAGTGTGTTCCCTGGAAAACGTCCTAAAGTCAAAGGCTGTGTAAGATTCCTGGAAATGACTTTACTGACAGACTTCAAAGAACTTTGCATGTGTTTGTGAGTTTCTATAGATTGGTGACTGCAAGGCACTTCCTAAAGAGTCAAAACAATTGGTTTTGGCAGGTAAAAGAAATGACAGGAAACAGGTGTTGGATCTGAAGACTGTTACATTATGAAAAGATCAGATATTGTGGCTTTACAAAGAACAATGATTATCTGACACAATATTAACTGATTAGTCTTTCAGTTTTTACATCCTTATTCTGAGCATGCACGTAAATATGACACAGAATCTTTCTGCACATAGCACAGTATTAGCCTGTTAATGTAGGCTGTATTATATTGTACTTATTTTTAAAACAAAGATTTTATGCTACCTTCATGGCCATCAAAATATATTTTAAGAATACATTTTAATCTGTTAACTGTTGGGCGGTGTCACTCACCGCAAAAAAATATTGTTGATCTGCTTCCTTATGAAAGCCCGCAGCCCCAGGAACTTTCCATATATCCGATGCAGGATTGTCTTCAGGAAGTCCCTCTCTCTCGGGTCCTCACTGTCAAACAGCTCCAGGAGCTACAACAACAACAGACAAAAACAATAGCAAACTAAATTGAGAAGACGTGATCAATCACATGATGAGCTCAAAACAGTCTGACACATTTCATCTTGTTATTAATATAATAACTTAATCACTCATTTAATATGCAGCCTATGTTGTGTTCTGTGGTGCCATTTCTCTTTCTTGTTATATGTCCATCTAACGTTACTCCCAGCACCATTTGATTCGGGCAAGGTGGGGGCCTCCACTATAAAAAGCTGTGGTAAACATGAACACTAAAATACTGCTGGATGTTGAGATTACATAATGTGACCAGATAAATGTACAGTATGTTCAAACAGTTTAGTACAGTATGTTCAAAGTCACATTCTTTCAGGAACATTTTTGGTTTCTTTCAAATCTTAAGGGAAATATCTGGCTCTTTATCTCCTTAATGCTCCAGTGTGTTCACTTGCTAGTCACCAACTGTTGCTATCAGTCAACTGGAGGTAAAGTGCAAAAGGTTATCTGTAAAGATTTGCATGCTTTTTAACAGAAGAGTCGAGCTTTAACTAACCAAACCAAATCAATAAGGACAAATTAGAACATACACAACGGACCAGACTTTATTATGAAATAAAAGCTTCCACATTATAATTCAGACAAGCTGTTTTTGCCAGAGGTAATGTCAATATTCAATCACAGCCCATCACTTTGGGATACAGGTTTTCTTCTGATGCAAAATGTCCCTGAATAACCCAGCGGCAAAATTAAACCTTTTACTGTGGATTAAGAAAAAAATAATTCTTAACATGCACCACGATTTGTCTGCAATCATAAAAGGCATGGAGAGAACTTATAGAGGACAAAAATGAAAAACAAAAAACAAGGTGAGGGTCAGCATGGGGACTCACTTGTCTGCAGCAACACACGAGTTCCCTAGTGACAAATTATTGATCAATGTTGTCAGTGCTCATGAAAACACCTGGCCTTTTGAAAGCATTACATATTTTTATTAAAAAATAAATAGGCAGACAGCAATGTATTTTACCAGTGCTCCTGGTAAAAAGAGCCTTAAACACACCCTGACCACCAGTTTCCATATGGTGTTTTTCCCACGTTGAAGGCTGTTTGCTGCAGCAGATAACAATTCCTCTTACTCATACACAGCGGACATGAGCATGTTTAGCAAGAGACTGATCAATGGCAATGCTCCACAAAGTGCCACAGGAGATCCTTTCTCCCATTGATCATTAAACTGTACAGCGCTTCCCCCTCCGTAAGGGGGAGGTGGACTGCCACCGTCGTTCTAATCATCCTTTGTCTCACTATTTCTAAAGTGGGGAGGGTGAATGATTATTTATGTCTACACTACATTGCATCCCATTACATCCCAATCCTAGACAAGACTCCAGACATTTTATCGTCTTTAGATTTTCTTTGTTCTAACTGAATTTTTTCTATCTGTATTATTTGTATATCTTTTTGTGTTGGTGACCTCTCAAAATAGTTCCCTCTGGGATTAATACATATCCCCCCCCCCAATTTTGAATCTTGAGATCAGCACTGTTTATTTTGACAGCATGTGCGCAATACTAGTTTTTAAAAAATGTTTACAAAAACCAAAATTTGTCATTGACTAGTCGCTAGTCAATGACAAATTTGTGGCAGAAAAGTGGTCATGAAGAGATGAAAGAGCCTGGTCCTGACAAGCTGTACTATGAGCCACTGAAAGTTTAATCAAGTAAATATCAGTCAAATGTGTGATCTGTGTTTAATTGCAATTTTTTAATAATTTCTGCTTTGCCCGAAGAAGGTATTTCAAATTTGTTGTGGAAGGACAGTTCATGACTGCAGCATGGATATACAACTTTATAGATACACAACATATTGAGATATATTAAGATATTCTGTAAGATAGCTTTTTCAGATACTATGTGCTGACCACAATACACCTAATATCAACCACTTCAACTGTATAGAAATACACCATTACATTTTAAATATACTATGTTGAGCCACATCACTTAGTTCACAAAGGTAATGGAATTAAGCAAAATTTAAAAATGCAAAAAAAATGAAGGTCATTTTCTTCATGAACTACCAGCATCAAATTAAAAAATAACATGTAAACAGAAGCCGTCTTGACTATCACTGTAGTCGTGACTATCTGACCACTTTCTCACTTGGTTCTTGCTCTCTCTCTTTATGCCGACTCCATCCTGTTCTCTCTCCTGCTCTCCCTCTCTGTCACCCTCTCTAACTCTTTGTGCTGTCAACCAAAAAGGCAAATATAGCAATACATAATGTTATTTTGACCTTACCCTCTCCCATGAACCTGGCTGTTACATAGTACATAGTACATAGACATTACCATTTATTCCATTTGATATTTACGTCTACCTTTCTATCTTATTTATCAATTTAAACCATACTCAAAATTAAATTTATAAAATGTACCTGAAGTATATGAAGCAGAGATAATAGACACCCCACAAAGTTGTGATTAAATCACATCTTTCTGATCACATCTTTCTATTCTCAGCTGCTAAGTTTCAAGCAGATTTTGCTCCCCACCAATTAATAATGGACATTTCTGCATCACGCAATAACACAAACACATCAATACACACTGTACCCTTACAACTAAATATCAGTCCTTATAATAAGATATGTCATCAAAGGGTTTGCCTTTTGCAGGTAAATAACTAAAGAGACATTGAGAACTTAAAAAATGTAAGAAATTGGATGCACCTAATAAGGATTCCCCACACTCAAATGTGACATCCTTGTAAAAATGTCCTTAAAAACCCAACCACAGTCCTCTTGTCTCAGAACAGTAAACAGGCAGCTATTTAAAGTTTCCCCACGACACACTCACATCATGGAAAGTCGGACCAGGCACCTCGGATGTGGCCCAGCCAACATTCCAGGATGTGTGGCCCTGTTAGCCGCTGCTTCTTTTTGCAGCTTCACACCAGAAATGAATTCATGCAGCTGGTGGGTAATGAGCCATGGCAGATGATGACAAGTTACAGTGTACAGTATTAATGGTTTACCATTTACCAAGCAGTGTGTTGGTAATAGCTGTTATAGTAATTAACAACAAATAGCTTATGAGGTAAGAAACATCACTGTGTGACACAACTAAAAATGAGTAAAACAAGTGAGCCATCTTCTTTGCACTCTATTTACTTGTTTTGTCTTGCACTATTCTTACAGTATTTCTAAGAAGACTGGTGCAATGCAGGAAAAAAAGTTGCACATTTGAATGCTGCACCACCAGTCTTTCTAGGTTGGACCTATTGTAGTAACAGCTAGATATCACTTTTACCATGGCACATGCACAAAAATTAACTTAGGCCTTATTAACTAAAGAAGTGAAGTAAGGATGCCAGGGAGAAATGTGGGCGCTATATACAGAAGAAAATACAAGAAAATCTACAGTTGGATTGCATAGTCAGTCTGTCTGCAACCAGTCCATTCAGGCAATGGTATCTATGGCTAAAAAAATCTAAGGAAAACACCAAATGTTAAAGTGTATTTTTAATTAACATAATCACAGGGCACACATGTCATTGATGGAAAATGCATGAGCAAAATGGGAAAGTTCAGTATCCAACAGACAGCGGATCCTAACGTACTGAGAAGAGGTGGACCAGCTCCAGTCAGTACAAAAACATCCTCACATATAACATGTGACATGTAAAGCTTTCAAAGAATTTGATGATGTACTTGATTTTAAATTTAAACATATCATAAATAAAGCTGTGAGGAATATTAATGTAAAAGTGATCTCTGTCTGAGTGAAGGAATACTGCTGTTTTAACAAATTGATGAAGCAAATAAAGTTACATATCCCATATCTGAAAAGTGCTTATGTTTGTGTGTGCTATCAGGTTCTCCAGTAGACGGGATAGGTCTATACTTGGGTTGCATATCATTGTTTGAATACTCAAAAATATATAAATGTGATGTGACAGAACTGGATATTCTGCTGATATATTAACAAAATCATTATTAAGAAACTGTATTGTGCAAATTAGTTGCAAAAAAGACTAACCTGCAGAACAAACTTCTGATCAATGTAGCGCTTTGCAATGCTGGGCTGAAAGTCTGGATTTTCCAGAAAGCGCAGGAGAAACTCATAAACCAGCTGGAAAAAAAAAAACAAAACAGAAAAACAAAAATAAATAGAAAAATGCACTTTGTGAGCATATTTGTAAGTCTGAATGGGTAATATTGTACAACACGCTGAAACATAACATTCTTACTTGCATGTGAGGCCATGACGCCTCTAGGCTGGGTTCATCCTCATCTGGGTCAAAATCAGGGTTTTCAGTTGGTGGAAGAGTCCGAAAGATGTTGGTGCTAATCTGGAGGGGAAATGAAGAGTTTTATTAATTATTAAAACAGAGGTGATATCCCAGCGGAGCATGGGAGGAGAGATACTGCCAAGAAACAGATTACAGTGATAGTTATTCACAGATTATCAACAACCTTTACTAAATAAAAACATAATAGGTAGAATGATGAAATTTGGGATAAAATAAAAAATTTGCGCTTGATCTTTGTATAAAGACAAGAACGTAGAAAATATTCCAAAATTGAAATGGCAGCTGTCATCAGTGACTTATTTTTTAATAGCATAACCTACATGCTGTTGTGTGAAAGATTTGTATTGATTAGTGCTGTGTAGTTACTCAGTATATACCTGAATTAATGCATCAAACAGATGCTTGAATCTACATTTTAAGTTGAAAGGGAATATACTTTGTGATTACACTGCCCGTGTGAAAACACCCATTACAGATTCTGCATCTGCTGCAACCCCCTATTAAAATTCTGTGCCGAAGACAATCACTGTAGACAGGTCACTGCCACCTCTATCCCACCTTGTTATTTTTAGCAAGGGTAAATTTGAGAGTGACACACACAGCAGTGGAGAGCTGGAAAATCTGGCATTATGTGATTGGGTGCACAGTATCATGCTGAAGTGATAACGACAACATCAAATTACCTATTGGCAGCTGGAAAATCCAAATGACACTAATGGAAGAGGAAGGCTGCAAAGGATTTTTAGACTTGACAGTCACCCAAAATCTGACAGGCTGAAAAACCCACAGGAAAAAAAACTTTGCATGGGAACATCATTTCAGAACTAGCTGGTGGAATTGGCAGGATTGCCAGCTAGTTCACTTCTGAGAACATAAAACCATGTCTAAAAAGAAAAGATCTTCATTTCGGTCTGTAGAAATATCTTAATTTTTTCTATCTTGGAAAGTTTCTTAAGAGCTCTCAAAGTGTGAACCCAAAGTGTGTCCTGAACTATCCACCACTCTTCTCTACAGCATTAAAATTTAAACCCTGAATCCCATTGGACACATGTTGTGTTAAATTTGGCCACAACAACCAGCACAGAAGGCCTATAATGAAGTGAATGAATAATTAAGTTTTTTTAAATGATACAACACACACAGATTACATCCGTACATTATTGGGCACACCTGCTGCTTATTTAGTTTGCTAAGCACCCCGAATGGTTCAAGAAATATACCCCAAGAAATCCTCAGAGTTATGCATTTCCTCCTGATTTATACATTTTGGTTGCAGCTCATGCACAAACCATGACGACAGCTCAGAATACCCATACTGAAGAAGGGGTAAACAACAAAGCAAAGAAACAGACATTCATACAATCCAGTTTTCATTTTACATGACCATTTTAGTCTCATCATGTTATTAGCTGAAAGGAATGGTGCAGTATTGTGCCAATGTGGTCTATCCCCTTCAAGGTTGAATGAGCTGTGCATTCAAGGATGACCTTCATCTCACCAGTGTTGTACTGAGCTGTTATTCCCCTGCTTGGGGCCTTCCTGTTATTTTAGAGAAGTCCTGCACTGCAGCACAGCTGTTTTGAAGATGAAGAAAACACCATCTGTGTGTAATAATTGTACAATGTTTAAATTTGCTTACATCAAGTATCTCAGCCATTAGACAAACAGTAACAGAACCTGTTAACTGCCTGTTTTGGCAGGATGACTCAGTGCTTCAGTGTTAATAAATATGTAGCTCATCATTTAGAAGAGAAAGAAAAACAACAACAAAAACAAAATCTTCCTCTACCACAAGGTGACATGACCAAGGCGCTTTGTTTTAAATCCCTCATAAAAGAATTCACATCTAGTTAAGTGGAAGCAGTACATTTCTGTGGTAATTTATTATCAAATCTTTTTTAGCCAACACATTGATAGCTTTGAGTATGTAGACTGGGATTTCCATCAATATAGCAGCATGCACTGCTCATGCTGAGGTCCAGCAGTCTAATTTCTATGTGACTGTACTAGGTAGGGGTTTAAGACCACATTGATACAGACTTACATGTAAGCCCCAAAGTGACCTCATTTAATTGAATAAAGTCAGGCCCTCGCTCAACAAATCTAAGCAAATCCACTCAGCATGGCACTGCAAGAAGTTTGTCTGCCATTTCTACCATTTTCATGTTCATCGTGACAAAAGATAAAGTAACTGAAGTGAAAACTTCAGAGCTGTAAAACCCAGACTGTTAGTATTAAAGTGCTGCACAGTGTTTTAGCATCCGATCCATTACTCTTTCAGTCCAACAGGATTTCCTGCATCATATCCTGGTTGCTCAGGTAACCAGGCAAAAGGTTTACTTGCACTGTAGTAATCTGGTTACTGTAAATGTGTGCGTATTGTATATGCAGATCAGTAACCTCACCTCTCCTCTTACTAACAGAAGATGCTGCTTTGACTTTTTTATCCCTCTTTTTGTTTTGCTGTGTGTGTCAGAGCTGACTGTCAGAGCAGTAATAAATTGAGCTCTTTTTCACACCACGAACTGTCTCCACCTACGCTAATATTCTAAATCATTATACAACATTCAGCAGTGGAAATCAACTTATAGACTTTAAGTAGGTTTCCGCTTTAGTCAGACATCAAGGGGACTAAATACAAGGAGTGCCGTCTAAACTTTTCTCAATCCTGGACTATCCCTCCCACACACTAAACAGTGTGCTGGCTGGACAGAGGAGCATGTTCACCCAGACACTGATCAAAGTCAAGTGTTCCACAGAGCACCACAGGAGAACCTTTCTTCCACTAACCATTAAAGTGCACAACTCCTCCTCACTCTGTAAAGGAGAGGGAGACTGACAATCAGCATAATCATTATTAGTCATTTTTCATGTCATTACTGTTCATTGCACTGCATTCCACCCCTTTCATAGACCTGTTTTACCCACCTTTATTTATTATAAATTTTGTATTTGTGTTGTGGTTCTTTGCTTTTATTTTGTGTAGGGAATAGCTGTAACAAGGCAAAAACTATTTCCCTCTGAGATAAACCTTCATGAATCTTCAACGTCTCTTCATGTAACAAGCTCTTATTTCATCCAGTCACTCCACTCCTCCACTTGCCCTTCCATAATCTTTTCTTATGTTCATCTGCTCATGTGAAAAGCTGATTAGAAGCATGGTAACATATATAAATAGCAGATAAATATGCATTCTCCATGAGAAATCTACTTGGTGATATCAGGTTTCTCTAATCTATAACCAATTATGTTAACTAGGCATCTCATTTGCATTACAGGTAAAAACTGATCTCAAAGCCAGCTGCAAAAAGATGCTATGCATTGTGCATGAAACACACTCAACAGAGGTCTTGCTGCTACCTTAAACCAAACACAATAAATACAGTCCCCTGCACTCTTTGAACACAGCGATGCTTCCGATCCAGTATCCCCGATAGGTTTTTCCTCATTCATTTTGGCTCACTACTTAAATGACAAAAGTATTTTTCAAAATAGTTACAACAATTAACTTAGTTGTTCACAATAGAGGAGATTTTCTCTTTCATTCAAGCAAATTGCATTATTTTGGTACATGTGTACAAATGAGTAAGTACAATCCTCCAAAAATGACTTTAATGTGTCTCACTGATTAAACTTGATGAGCTGATTCTCAGCAATAGTGTCAAGCTCTTCACAGCTCATAAACATTCTTTCATCGTTTGAGCATCACTTTGCTAAATGAACCATTCACTTATCAAAACGTTTTTGCTCTCCAACCATCCGCCACCATAGGATGAGATGTCTCAGTTGAATGACATGAATGCTGTATGGGAGGACATCACATAGGGAGTTGGGCCAAGGCGAATGAGAGAAATATTGTAATGTAAGTATGTGGAGCAGACTATGGATCATCTCTCTTCTGATAGAAAAAAGGGAGTTTATGTTTCCTTTCTCTTAGATGTAATATAGCAACAATTACAGCTGTTGCCATCTATTAGTTTTATGTGGTGTATTCCTTTGAGTTGCATGGTGTGACGCACTTCCTTGGCCGATGTACAGTCAAATGTCGCAGATCAGATGGTGCACTGCCAGGTGGGGGCTCATAGGAGCATAATCTGAACCACATATTGAGAATGCCAGTAATGTGTAATTTATTATTTGGCCTACAGTCTCCGATTTAAATTGTCTATGTAGCATAGCGTGTTACATAATTCACCACACAAGCATCCGCCATGCTTTTTAATTTCCAAAGTCACTCCACAATATTGATAAATAACTACAGTTAGACAAAACAAGAGAAAACATTGTGGGAGGATGACAAACACAGGAGGCATGTGAGAAATATTCATGGAAGGAAATAAAAAAAGAAAGTAATGTAGGAGGATTGTAAAAGGTCTGTTCCTAAGTGACTTTACTGCAAGATGAATTAGTGTAAGCTTTCTGATGTCAGGGATGGATGTAGATCTGTGTGGACTCAGTTTAAAGGTGACAGTAGTAGCAACCAACCACTAATAAAGCACAGGATGAAAGAGATTCAGAAAAGACGTAAGAGGAAGGTGAGGCAGAGAAGAGCAAGCATTTGAGTTAGCAAGGAAGAAAAGCGGAGAATTAACATAACATAAAAGCAGGATTATACTCCCAAACACAGAAAATATTTCAATTAAACTGCTTAAAAGAACTGATTTTCTATATTATACTAATAACACTAATTTTAAAGTTTGCTCCTTTGACATGGATGAGAAACCCGGTTGTTTTAACCTCAGTGATCAAAGCAATCCGCACTGCTGAAAAGTAATGGGCCACATTTTAAATACTCACCTTTCCATTATCATGTGATGCCAAGCATGGAGGATCTGTGAGAGTTAATATAAAAGCCAGCTTTCTGAAAGTGCAGCTGCTATTTGTATAACCTCATTCAGCAGCCAGACACTCGCTTCCGACCCAGGTTTTCTGTTGAGTTTGACCCATGTCCTTCTATTATAGATAAATGCTTAATGAGATTATGAAGCACTACCCATGGACTAGTCAGAGTCATCCATTTGGTGGTGAAAAAGTTAGATAGTTATGAAAAGTATGTAACCACAGTGCAATAAGCTACAACACGTTAAGGTCGTCATAATCCAGTGGTTAACCTGTTAATTTACAGTATCTCCTCTAAGATATCTTTAGTTTATTAGTTTTTCTTGAAACTTAATTAGATTAAAAAAAATTATCTAAACCAAGAACTGATTACATTGCATAGCATCTGTGTTTACTGGCTTTAATTAACTGTGGTGAAATTATCATCCCAACATTTCAGTTCTGCTGAGTTAAATTAATTTAATTTTTGCCTTTGCCCAGACACTTTCATCTGTACTGTGTACTGATTGCTCTACTACCACAGCATCAACAACAAACTAGGAAAAAGTAAAACAGATCAAAGCATCTATTGCTCAAACTGATTTGTAGTCATCATATTAAAATTAACCACAGAATTACTGCAGAAGCCATCTCTTGCTTCTGGTTAGTGTGATTTATAAGTATGATTAGCGTCAGTATAAGTGATTATTTAAATTTTTTTACACTGGGCTGCTAACATTGAAGGATTCTGTGCATATATTAGAGTTTATCATGCAATGCTGTAACAGTGCACAAAACTTCACGTCACTCCAGCTTATCTTACAAGGCCCAATGTGTAAATTTAGGAAAAAATCTACTCAGCTACTGGACAGACAGGTAAACAATGAAATCAGAATTATTCAATGTCTTCTAAACCACACAAATAACAGAATATAGTATGTTGCTAATACATATTGCGCATTAAACGTAGATGCTGCATCAGCATCAAACATTGATAGAAATGTTTGTTGACACTGTTGGCTGTCAACTTAATATTTACTTTTGTCTTCCATGTTGGCATTGCCTCCCTGCTGCCAAACCAAACTTAAGCTGCTTTCAGCAATGCACTGCAGACTGCTAGCCCCCTAGTATAAAGAGTGGGTAATGCTTGAGTGTGTGCTCTGCTGTGTCACGTTGTGCCCCTGACAATATCCCACTGTGTGCTACATGTGTGAAAGGACAACTCCACACAGTGTCCGAACCTAATTCACATGTGAAAACAGCTCTAGCTTACATTTTTGTACAAGATATTATTTGATCTTCTGGCAAAAATAAATGGCAACATTTATAGTATCACTATCACTCTAAATTTGAGACACATTAATCCAGAAAATATAGTTTAGATGCATAAAAGTGACAGCTGATTCTTAACGAGGTACATTGCTGTGAAAAAGTATTTGCCACTTTCCAGTTTTTTCGTATTTGTTGTATATATATATATAATTAAGACCACCAAACAAATTTTTGTATTCCACAAGGATAACCCAAGACTTGCTGTAAAGGATGGAACCATGAATACTATGAGAAAAAGAAAGTTTGTGACCTCAAGCTCAAGAGCACTTGAGATACAGTATGTAGCAGAAGGTTTTGGAATGGCCTGGTCAAGGTCTGGACTTAAATCCTTAAATACTGTGGTATGATCTTAAACATCATCATGTTTGAAAACCCTGGCGAAAACCCATAATTTAAAAACTGCTTTTTGTATCATTATTCGGGTTATCTTTGTGTAGTATTTCAATTTGTTTGATCATCTGAATCAATTAAGGGTGACAAATATGCAAAAACAATTGTTTAAAAATCAGATAGGTGTCAAATACTTTTTCACAGCACTGTATATAAAAATATTAGCACCAAATGTGTCTGCATGGTGCTTTTAACACAAAATTTTAGAATCATATGACTGTACCCCTAATTGATATACAAATGCAAAGTTATACTTTTTTCATACATGTTTTTTACAATGTTTTTTTTTTAGGGAAAAGTCATAATTCAAAGCTTTTCAAAATAACCTGTGCAGATAACTCAGTTGCAACGTGAATTACTGCCTACGGTCCATTAGTAATCTGACGATTCAGTGGTGAATATGCCCATTTCTATCCGTCATGATAATCTGCAGTGTAGGGTGAATCACTACAGCGCTGACTATAGCACTGCTGTGATCTAAATGTTGCACATGACTCATTATTGTACTGTAGGAGGAGACTGCTATGAATACAGATCTATACAGAATCAGCTGTAGGAGCTTGGGTGGGTCGTCAAACAGACAATATTCCACTGAATGTTCACGGATATATCATGTAATTTCATGAACTTAATAACATAATCTAAATACTCTGTTGTCACCACACACACAAAAGTCTTAATGACTTTCCGATAATGGTGTATGTTAATTTAAAAAATATGTTTGCAGATTCCTAAAAATATATCTGACACATGAGGACAGAACTATGACAGCAATCAAAACACACACAAATGACAATGTGCAAATTTACAGTCACACGTGTTGCCATGGAAATAATCTACTAATTCCACTAAAATTGTCACACAAAAAAGGCTGTTTCTTGAGGATTTGTAAACGGCACAGAGACAAAAGATTGAAAGAGAGAGTTGTTCCAGCAAACAGGAGTGCGCCTGGGTTTTGTGAAATAGCTACAGCAAAGTCTTCTTTGATTGACACTGGCAATGGCTTAGTTGTCTAGGTTTTAAATGAGAAAGAATGAAAAAGATTAAATCTGTAGGTTCATTGTACACTGTGAAAGGGTTTGGTGATGAGCTTACTGCAACGAACCTCAAACCTCTGGCAAACACCACTAATGGCAGCAGTATTTTTCCCTGTATTGTGGCTAGG